>QRFJ01004494.1:369594-405653 GCA_006176705.1 Cocos nucifera
AAATGGCTAAGATAATCTCCGAGAGACCTCAAGGATCCTTGCCAAGCAATACGAAGACAAATCCAAGGGAGCAAGTCAATGCTATCATCTTAAGAAGTGGTACAAAGTTAGAGGAGCTACATCAGAAGAAAGAGACTGAAGAGCCAACTATAAATAAGGAACCATCAACTCAAACTCGTCAGTCACCAAAACAACCAGCAGATGGATGGTCTCCTAGGTATACGATTTGCTGATCCAAATGTGAAGCCCTACGTGCCGCCACTACCATTCCCAGAGAGACAAATACAGCATCCAGATAAGGAATTTTCTAATTTTTTTAAAATTTTAAAGAATTTACATATTAATATTCCTTTTGTAGATGCTATTACTCAAATGCCCAGGTATGCCAAGTTTCTCAAAGAAATCTTAACAAATAAGAAAAAGTTGAAGGAGCATGAGAGAATAAATTTGAATAAAGAATGCTCAGCAATAATTCAAAATAAATTACCACAGAAGTTAAAAGATTCAGGGAGTTTTACTATTCTCTGCATTATTGGTGATTGTAGTTTTGATAAAGTTTTATGTGATTTAGGAGCAAGCATAAATCTCATGCCTTTTTCTATTTTCAGAAAGCTGGGTCTAGGAGAACCAAAGCCTGCCACTATTACTCTTTGATAGGGATGCGATGTTGTCGTTAAGATATCGTGTTTATCAGTTTAATCCGACTTCTTAAAATCATTGAAAATGCGTAGATAGTAGTGAATCGGATCGAATCCACAGGGAAGGTAGTATTTTTAGATTTGAAATCTTTGATTTTTGAAAAGAAAAGAAGAAAAGAAGTTTTAGGATTAAAAGTGAAGTCGAAAAAGTGAAAATTAAAAAGTGCAGAAATTTAAACTTGGTACTAAGATCTACTAGTTAGATCTTAGCATCTACTTACAAAGCAATAATTTAAAGTGCAGAAATTAAATTACAATAAAAATAAAAAGCAAGAAATTAAAATATAAAAATAAAATTTTTATTAACTAAAATTTCAAAATTTAAATACATAAAATTTAAAAAGAAAAGATAATAAAATAAAATAGCTTGATCTCTGATCTTGGATCGGCATTGGCAGAGAGATGGTGTAGAAGCTCGGCTCTTCTTCTCGGCACCCGTTGCTTCGAAGCAGCCTTTAACCCATAGCCTGGCTTCGCCCTGTACCAAAGCTTCATCTTGATCGGAGATGTTAATTTCTGATGGCCTGGGTCCTTTTTATAGAGCTAGGAGAACTGGATATTTTTTCTAAAGGCAATATGGGACTAATGCCTTTGTAATCGTCAAAATACAAACAAATTCGGATAAAATTTGAATCAAAATAGCTCTAATACGACTCTGATAAATCTGATAAAATCCAACCATTCAATAGGAATCCAACGGTCCAAAAATTATCAAAATCGGATGCAGATAAGCTCAGATCGGGTCAGATTAAATTCTGGCCGTTGGATCGCGCTTGATCGAGAAAATCTGGCCGCAAATCGCGCTTCGGGAGTCTTGATCATCGCCGGCAGCGTTCTGGACCATCGGATCATCGCCTGGATCGAGCGCTGCCGTCCGATGGTGATCCGCGTGATGTTTGTATCTGAATAAAATTTGGAAGCAACCACAGCCGTCCGATCCTGACCGCAAACAACCACATCCGTCCGATCGCGCAATAACTGTTCCCATGGACCGCGTGGACCGACCGCACCGCACACCGCAACCAATCAGCGCCACCGTTGTCGGACGAAAAGACTAAATTACCCTTGTAAGCTGCGATAAATTTCTATAGACCCTTAAGGGGTCTAGGTCCACCACATGGCAATCTCTGATTCGCCGGAATTTGCTGAGCTGGCGGTCCATGCCTAGATCGTGGATCGGCTGATGGCTTCAATGGCTGAGTCGGCTTGATGGCTTGGCTTGGCTTGTTGGCTCGGCTTACGGAGCCGGCTGAGCCATTTTTTTTTATTTAATTTTTATTTATTTTATATCTTTCAAAATTCATATCTTTTTCATTTTAGCTCCGTTTTACTTTAAATTTATTTCGTTGTGATCAGTAAAATGAGCTCTTTCTATTGATAATAAAATTTTATTTTTTATTTTTTATTATTTTTTTATTATTTTTTAATTAATTTTTTAATTAATAAAAATATGAATTTTTCAAAAATTATATATAAATTAATTATTAATTATTAAAAATTAATATAAATTAATTAATAAATTAATATTTTTATTGATGAATTTATTATACTTATCACACCCCCCAACTTAAGCTTTGCTTGTCCTCGAGTAAAGAAAGAATTTAGTTTTAAATACCTTTTAACTTTAGAGTTTCGAATTTTACTTAAGCAATTTTTAAAATGGCCATTGATATTCAGTAGAGCTTAAATGAGACATATCATTGGGGTATTAATACTTATCAATAGAAAAATTAAGTAAAGAATATTAAATTTTTCAGAACTTTTTCTAAATTATTCCACTTTTATCTCTGATTTGTCTAAACTTTCATATAGGCAGGTGTATTGCTACTTCCATCCTTCATTTATTAATTTTTATTTTTACATTGTCCACTTTTTGATGCGAATATCATTGCTTACTTAGGCAACGGGACCCAGTTACTCGGTGGGAAACCAATGTTTCTTTTTTTTTTTTTTTTTTTTTTTTTTTTTTTTTAACGTTGTACCACTATTGAGTGTCTTAACTCCTTAAGCTTTCTATTTGATCCATATAGCGAGTCTTGGGCCAATGACTCCCAAACCAGTTGGCTTTAGGGCACTAGGTATAGAATACCCCTCGGGCTTACTAGCTCGAATCAAATAGGCTACGAGTTAAGACTAGCTTTACAACGAGCTTCTTTGCCCTTCCCACCTTTTGATGCGAAACTCAATGCTTGCTTAGGCAAAGAGGTCCGGTTACTCAGTGAGAAGTACTTGGAAACTATTTTATTAAAATAAATTTTTATATGAAGAAACGTATAGTTACCCTACACAAGCCTATAAAAAGTAGATTTTTCTTTGATGCTAGTAGAAATAATTAGAAATGCTCCCAAAAAAAATTTATGTTCTGGACTTAACTCTTTATTGAATTTTCTTAATACTTGATTCCTCAATATCTCATAGATTCTCTAATCTGTGCATCAATTTTTTCTAAAATGCTTAGTTTAATTCGATTCTTAAGCATAATCAGGTATCTAAATACTAAATACTAACTTTTTCGAGGACTTAAAATTTTAAAATTTTTATTTTTTTCTCCTCCCAACTTAATCGACATTGTCCTCAATGGAGAAGAAAAAATAAAGGATGTAATAAAAAAAACATGGAAGAATACACCTAACTCAGTATATATATATATATATATATATATATATATATATATATATATATATATATATATATATATATATATATATATATATATATATATATATATATATATATATATATATATATATATATATATATATATATATATTGGTCCAGCACATGCCTTTGAAAATTTAAGCTCTCCCTCCAACTTATTCAAATTATCCTAAAAAAATAAACTAAAAAAATAAATTAGATAAAAACTAAATATTAGGTTGCCTCCCAACAAGCGCTAAGTTTACCATCTTCAGCCAGACACAATGCAGCTCACTATCCTGTGTCGAATATTGGATTGACAAATTCCAATGGTTTTGGATTGCCAATCTCAGAAAGTTGATTTTTAATCCCATTATTGATATATTCACTGTTAATTTTTGGGATATATTTTATGATTCCATTCTCAGACCCATGTTTATTAAGAATTTCTCCTATTTGTTTTTCTAAAATGCTAATGAATGGAGTTTTAGGAGTTAAGTTTGATTCAATGGGTGCTGGAATGGTGACTAAAGGCGGTTTTAATTTTAGAGGTAAATTAATATGATCCTGCTTAAACAACTCCATTGATATTTCATTACATGCCTTTTGATTTTTATAAGAAGAACCAGCTAGGGTTGAAGGGAATAGGACATTAGGTTTATAAGTCTCGGGTAAATCATCTATTCTCTTTTCCCATATTTCTATCTCAATACTAATTCATGACTTGGGTTCTTCTATGTGGTTAGTCTCAGTACTAACCAATTCTTCTAAATTTTTATTTTGGCTAGCATCAGTACTAGCCTCTCTCACCTGGTCTTGGTATGGTTCCATAAGAATCCTATAGCTTTTAAGTTTAGGAATTACTTTGGTATTCTCTAATTGGGGATTCTTAGATGAAACATTAGATTGATAATTTAATCCAGGTGGTTGGTGGTCATTAGGTGGGTTGTTTGAAATTGGTAGGTTCGATAGTTGATCTAGTTCTCTCCTCATGTTAGACTCAACTAATTGTCCTATTTGAGCTTCTAGTCTGGCGATAGATTGCTGTTGAGTTAGAATTAATTGTTGAAGTTGGTTAAATCTATCATCAGCTAGATTGATCTGTTGAGGAGGTGGGTATGAAGGTTGATTATAATATGATGGCTGAATAAACTGACTAGGCTGACCATTATTATAGGCATAATTTTGATAATTTTGCTCAAGTAAAATTTGGGTCTGAGCCTGAGTCTGTTGGATTGTCCAAGAAAAATTAAAGTTACTCCAATCTGAATTATATGAATTTGAAAATGGGTCATTAATCAATTTGGAGTATCCTTGAGTAGCTTGAACTTGTTCTTGGATAAAATATGGAAACTGTGCAGTCATAGGATATTCACTTACATGATGGGTTGGACTAGCACAGATTGAATAACTCTCCTGATAATTAGAAGATTGTTGACCTAGGGTTAGGAGTTGATCTATTTTCTGATCAAGAAGGTCAACTTTATCTAATTTTTGGGCTATTAGATTTATATTAGCCATTTGATTATTATATTTAATGTGAATCAACCATTCAATTAAGTTCAACTAAATCAGAAAAAGCGATTTCCTACCATGCATGGTGTAACCCTAATGTATGGTTTAAAAATTTTTAGAATTTTTTTTTATTTTATTATTATTATTATTATTTTATTATATTAAAAATTAATTTTTTTAATTATTTTTATTTATTAATTTTAATTTAATTTAATTTAATTTAATTATTAATTTTTAGTTAGTTTAATTTTTATTTTATTTTATTTTTATTTTATTTTTAGAGTAAGAAGAAGAAAGAAAGAAGAGTTCTAAAGAAGAGGTCCTAAGGAGTCCTAGAATTAAGAAGAAAGAGAAGAATTAGGTTTAATTAGGTTTGATGTTGGTTAGCAATCAAGTTGGTCAATCAATCCTGACTAAGGGTTATCCTAGATCTAGACAGCTCCTAACTGCCAAGGTCACCTTCAAGCCCTCCAAGTGTAGGATTAGCCAATCAACTGACCAGGTAAGTGTAAGGTTGGTGGGAGTGCCCCCGTTGCTTGCCTTAGACACCAATTGTGCTTGGCCAGGTAAGCGAACGGAACCAATTAGAAACCACCTTCCTTCGGGCCCAATCGTCCCTGAACCACTTTCCTAGACACCAGTCAAATTGATTTATCCTAACCCGGTTCAACTCTTAGGATTCCTTGTCCTATTGAGCTCGAGTTCCTAGGGTTGATGTCTAATTGATTTTAATTTAAAGGCTTAGGTCAGTGCAGGATGCTGGTTGGTTGTTTGTGGGCTAAGGAAGGGTGATCAAATCCCCACCTTATCTTATTTAATTGGGTTGTGTCCTTAATTTGATTTAATATGAATATGCATGAAAAAAAAAAAATTCAATCAAAGGGTTTTATGCAATTTAAACTAGATGCATGCAACTAATTAAATTATGAAAGGCTTACCTTGTCTCCAGCAATCATCAAAAAAATAAAAATAAAAATAAAGATAAAAATAAAACTAATATGATGCATGCTCTAAGCAGTTAAGATTTCTAATCTTGTCATGAGATTTTTTAATTAGATTTAAATGAATATTTTTTAAATTAATTTAAAAATAAAATAAATAAATAAATAAAATAAAATAAAAAGAGAACTAGGGTTAGGATTGATCTCACCAGGCAAAACTTCTGATTCTTTTTGTTCTTTTTTTTCTTTTCCTACAAAATAATAAAAAAAAAATTAGCAAGAAAATAAAAATTTTATTTATAATTTATTTATAAAAAAATCAAAGAGATCAAAAATTTAATATCCGTGCCTTCCCCGGCAACGGCGCCAAAAACTTGGTGCGTTTGCCGAAATTATTTTTAATAAATCAAAGAAATCAAAATCAAAAATCAAAAACCTCCCCCGGCAACGACGCCAAAAACTTGATAGGAACGCGATGTTGTCGTTAAGACACCGTGTTTATCAGTTTAATCCGACTTCTTAAATCATTGAAAATGCGTAGATAGTAGTGAATCGGGTCAAATCCATAGGAAAGGTAGTATTTTTAGATTTGAAATCTTTGATTTTTGAAAAGAAAAGAAGAAAAGGAGTTTTAGGATCAAAAGTGAAGTCGGAAAAGTGAAAATTAAAAAGTGCAGGAATTTAAACTTGGTACTAAGATCTACTAGTTAGATCTTAGCATCTACTTACAAAGCAATAATTTAAAGTGCAGAAATTAAATTACAATAAAAATAAAAAGCAAGAAATTAAAATGTAAAAATAAAATTTTTATTAACTAAAATTTCAAAATTTAAATACATAAAATTTAAAAAGAAAAGACAATAAAATAAAATAGCCTGATCTCTGATCTTGGATCGGCATTGGCAGAAAGATGGTGTAGAAGCTCGGCTCTTCTTCTCGGCACCCGTTGCTTCGAAGCAGCCTTTAACCCATAGCCTGGCTTCGCCCTGTACCAAAGCTTCACCTTGATCGGAGATGTTAATTTCTGATGGCCTGGGGTCCTTTTTATAGAGCTAGGAGGGCTGGATATTTTTTCTAAAGGCAATATGGGACTAATGCCTTTGTAATCATCAAAATACAAATAAATCGGATAAAATTTAAATCAAAATAGCTCTGATATGACTCTGATAAATCTGATAAAATTTAGCCGTTCAATAGGAATAACGGTCCAAAAATCATCAAAATCGGATGCAGATAAGCTCAGATCGGGTTAGATTAAATTCTGGCCGTTGGATCGCGCTTGATCGAGAAAATCTGGCCGCAAATCGTGCTTCGGGAGTCTTGATCATCGCCGACACCATTCTGGATCGTCGGATCATCGCCTGGATCGAGCGCTGCCATCCGATGGTGATCCGCGTGATGTTTGTATCTGAATAAAATTCGGAAGCAACCACAGCCGTCCGATCCTGCAAACAACCACATACGTCCGATCGCGCAATAACTGTTCCCATGGACCGCATGGACCGGCCGCACCGCACACCGCAACCAATCAGCGCCACCATTATCGGACGAAAAGACTAAATTACCCTTGTAAGCCGCGATAAATTTCTGTAGACCCTTAAGGGGTCTAGGTCCACCACGTGGCAATCTCTGATTCGCCGGAATTTGCTGAGCTGGCGGTCCACGCCTAGATCGTGGACCGACTGATGGCTTCAACGGCTGAGTCGGCTTGATGGCTTGGCTTGGCTTGGTGGCTCGGCTTACGGAGCCGGCTGAGCCATTTTCTTTTTTTTTATTTAATTTTTATTTATTTTATATCTTTCAAAATTTATATCTTTTTCATTTTAGCTCCGTTTTACTTCAAATTTATTTTGTTGTGATCAATAAAATGAGCTCTTTCTATTGATAATAAAATTTTATTTTTTAATTTTTATTATTTTTTTATTATTTTTTAATTAATTTTTTAATTAATAAAAATATGAATTTTTTAAAAATTATATATAAATTAATTATTAATTTTTAAAAATTAATATAAATTAATTAATAAATTAATATTTTTATTGATGAATTTATTATACTTATCACTCTTCAATTAGCCGATAGATCCATTAAATATTCAAGAGGTATAGTGGAGAATGTCTTGGTAAAGGTAAACAAGTTTATTTTTTCTGTTGATTTTATTGTTCTTGATATGGAAGAAGATTATGATGTACCCCTTATTTTAGGGAGACCCTTTTTAGCTACTAGAGGAGCTTTAATAGATGTTCAACAAGAAAAATTAATTCTTAGAGTCAAAGACGAACAAGTTACTTTTAATATTTTCAAAGATACTAAACATTCTGATGATAATCAAGCTTATTTTCTAATTGATATTATTGACAATCCATTATATAAGAATTTTGTAGAAAATAGGTTTGAGACTATAAAAGCACAATGTCAAATTGAAAGAGGATGCAATCAAACATGAAAGTATTCCAATTGAAGTGACACCAGATTGATCCACTTTAGAACTCAAAGAAAGTCAAGCTGAAGACTATAAATCAGAACTACTAGATAGGTTATTTTTTTTTTTTAGTTTTGATCATTTTTTTTATTTTTTAATAATTTATTATTGCTCTTTTACTACTCTAGTGTGTATTTTTAATTTTGCAGAAAAATCAATGAGAACTCAAGCAAAATTTCAAAGCTCCAAAGGATCAGACTGAACAAAATCAGGTGTATTCCTTCCTATCCTTTATTACATCCTTTATTTTTCTTTCTCTTTTAAAATAATATAGAATAATTATATTAAAAAAAAAAATATGTGTCAAGAAGAAAATTTTGAGCAAGATAAACTGGATAAGTGATAAAAGATAGAATTATTTGCTAATGAATGTAATGAGTTAAAGAAGTAGATTAATTGATCAACTTTTAGCAGCCTACTTAGGTCATTAAAAGATTATTAGCACTTTTTATTGTACATGCACACTAACAAGGCAAAGTAGGTATTGATTATAAGGCCAACTGAGGATTCAATTATCACTGAAAATTGATAATTAATATACATTCTAATAAAAAAAATTTGAATTTAAGGAAAGAGCTACCTGCCTATAAATAAAGTGCAAAAGACAGAGTATATATGGATTGCCCAAAGCCTAATAACTGGATCTCTGCACCTAGGTCAAGTGTGAAAATTTACATAAAATAGTGAAGGGAAGGCTAGGATGTTCAGCAAAGTAAAAAAAAAAAAGAAAAAGAAAAGAAAAGAAAAGAAAAGGTAGTGTGAAAGCTGCCTTAATTCATGAGTATAAAATTGAGAATGTATAGAAAATTGACCAAAATAGGTGATAAGAGAGGATACTTTTATTCTTTTAATTTAATACTAAAATGTTAAAGTTAGTCATTACGTACATAAGTGCTATAGATCTTTAATGTACTCTAAGAATATTTTTAATTGTATTGACTGAAAAATTTGCTTATAAAGCTCAATGCTTAGTTAGTAGTATTTTCTAAACTTTTTGACCTTTAATCCTAGATTTTATCTTTGTGATGGATAATCTTATTGAAATATGGTATTAAATAAAACATTGCTAAGGGACTCGCAATGACTAAGTTGGAGGGTGTGATAAGTGGTAAAAATATACTAATAAAAGTATTAAATTATAAAATAAATTAATCTATTTTACTAGAAATTAATATTTTTATTAATCTTATTTAGGAAAAAAGGCCACCAATGTGAAGATCTTATTTTTTTGGTTCAGATGAAAAAAATTTCAGGCAAAACGGACTTCAAACGAGCCCAGAATCAAATTTCAAAAAAAAAAAATCGCTGATGTAATGCTGATGTCAGCATTTTTCGCGGCGCACGGTGGACCAATCGGAGGGTATTTCAGAAATTTCACAGCAAGAGGCACGCTCTGATTGGTTGAAGAACGCGGCGGTCCATGCAACTCCAGGCTCGCGCATGGTCCATGGAGGGCAATTTGGAAATTTTGGTTGATCCAACGGGCGGTATTCACTGAAACTTGATCAGACGGTCGAAAAAAGGCGCTGATAGACGACATCCACAGCTCTCAGTCGAGATCCAATGGCTGATATTTATCCCGACGTTAAACAATAGATCAGAAGGCTTCTTTCAACGTGATCGGACGGACCAAATTTGATCCAATAGTTGATCCAATGGCTGGCATTAAATCCGACTTGATCTGAGTTATTTTAAGGAGTTTTTGAGTGGTTTTTGGACTGTTTGATCAAGATCTAACGGCCAAAATTACCCAGATCCTAATTTGAGTTATTTTGGGAGTCTAAAACCTAATTTTTGATGGATTTTGGGGGAAATCAAACTCTTATTCTATAAAAAATCCAGTGTTGTCGTGAAAATCAGAGAGAGACAAAGAGAGAGACGGGGAGAAAGAGAGAGAGAGGGAGACAAAGAGAGAGAGAGAGAGAAAGAAAGAGGAGAGAGGTAGAAAAAAAATGATTTATGAGAAAATCAAAAAAGGATTTTTGATTTTTCTTCGACGATCAAGACATCGATCAAGGAGCCTCTTCTTTTTTACCAAGTTCTCCACATCAAGAGCAGCAGACAATCAATTTCAGCAATCAAACAGTCTAATTTTTCTATACTTTTTATTTTATTTGCTGTTTTTGAACTTGTTATCATGAACTAAATTTTCTTTTACTAAGGCTAAGGTGTAGCCACTCTTTTGATGCAATATTCAGTATGATTTATTTTTAAATTTTATTCATGAGGAGTATATAAATCTGATCTTAATGCTTTTAGATTACTGGCCATCTTCTAATTGATCTAATGAACATAGATGTTACGGACCAAGTACATCTATGTTAATGCTTCTTGATTATATACCTTGTATTATGAATCAAATTAGAATTCATATGCATGCGGGAATTTTAGTGCGCTTTGGACGCAGCATATTTTAATTAGAGGATTTCACAAAACCTAATGCATTAATATTTATTTAAATTATACCTAGACCAAAGGATAATTAATAAATATTAATAATTTTGCTATGCCTGGACCAAAGAATAGTGAATAAATTAGGAGACTCCACCGTTATATTAAATAAAATTAATCTAAAAACCTGAATATTGTATTGACTGAGTTGGTGAACCGATTGCCTTAGTAATCTATTGCTTTTGAGTTTAAAACCCTAATAATTTATACTCTCTCTATTTAATTAAAAACTTTTAATTATTTTTTTATTTTTTTTAATTTTTTATTCTCATAAATCGATCTTCTAAATAAAGCATAGGAAAGAGCTTTTCAGTACTTATTTTTCAATCCTCTAGGGATGATACTCTACTCATTCACTTTATTACTTGATCGACTGGTGCACTTGCCATAGCTATAAATTAGCACGCATCAATAATCTCCGAGAGACCTCAGGGATCCTTGCCCAGCAACACGGAGACCAATCCAAGGGAGCAAGTCAATGCTATCACCCTAAGAAATGGTATAAAGTTAGAGGAGCCACATCAAAAGAAAGAGACTGAAGAGCCAACTACAAATAAGGAACCATCAACTAAAATTCGTCAGTCACCAAAACAACCAGTAGGTAGATGGTCTCCAGATATATGGTTTGCCAATCCAAATGTGAATCCCTACGTGCCGCCACTACCATTCTCAGAGAGATAAATATAACATTCAGATAAGGAATTTTCTAACTTTTTCAAAATTTTAAAGAATTTACATATTAATAGTTCTTTTGTAGATGCTATCACTCAAATGCCCAGGTATGCCAAGTTTCTCAAAGAAATTCTAACAAATAAGAAAAAGCTGAAGGAGTATAAGAGAATAAATTTGAATGAACAATGCTCAGCAATACTTCAAAATAAATTACCACAGAAGCTAAAAGATCCAGGGAGTTTTACTATCCCGTACATTATTGGTGATTGTAGTTTTGATAAAGTTTTATGTGATTTAGGAGCAAGTATTAATCTCATGCCTTTTTCTATTTTGAGGAAGCTTGGTCTAGGAGAACCAAAGCCTATCACTATTACTCTTCAATTAGTTGACAGATCCATCAAATATCCAAGAGGTATAGTAGAGGATGTCTTGGTAAAAGTAAACAAGTTTATTTTTTCTGTTGATTTTATTGTTCTTGATGTAAAAGAAGATTATGATGTACCCCTTATTTTAGAGAGACCCTTTTTAGCTACTGGAGGAGCTTTAATAGATGTTCAATAAGAAAAATTAATTTTTAGAGTCCAAGACGAACAAGTTATTTTTAATATTTTCAAAGATACTAAACATACTGATAATAATCAAACTTATTTTCTAATTGATATTATTGATAATTTAGTATATGAGAATTCTATAAAAAATAGGTTTGAGACTATAAAAGCTAGTAATGTCCAATTGAAAGAGGACTCGATCAAACATGAAAGTATTTAATTGAAGTGGCACCAGATTAATCCACTTTAGAACTTAAAGAAAGTCAAGCTGAAGACTATAAATCAGAACTACTAGATAGGTTTTTTTTATATAGTTTTAATCATTTTTTTCTTTTATTTTTTTAGTAATTTGTAGTTGCTCTTTTACTGCTTTGGTGTGTATTTTTAATTTTGCAGAGAAAAATCAATGAGAGCTCAAGCAAAATTTTAAAGCTCCAAAGAACCAGACTGAACTAAATCAGGTGTATTCCTTCCTATCCTTTATTGCACCCTTTATTTTTCTTTCTCCTTTAAGATAATGTAGAATAAGTTAAAAAAAAAAACTATGTGTTAAGAAGAAAATTTTGAGCAAGATAGACTGGACAAGTGATAAAAGATAGAATTATTTGCTAATGAATATAACGAGTTAAAGAAGTAGATTAGTTGGTCAACTTTTAGCAGCCTACTTAGGTTGTTAAAAGACTATTAGTACTTCTGATTACACATGCACACTAACAAGGCAAAGTAGGTATTGATTATAAGGCCAACTGAGGATTCAATTATCATTAAAAATTGGTAATTAATATACATTCTAATCAAAAAAATTTGAATTTAAGAAAAAAGCTACCTGTCTAAAAATAAAGTATAAAAGACAGAGTATATGTGGATTGCCCAAAGCCTAGTAACTGGATCTCTACACCTAGGTCAAGTATAAAAATTCACGTAAAATGGTGAAGGAAAGGCCAGGATGCTCAGCAAAAAAAAAAAAGGACAGTGTGAAAGCTACCTTAATTCATGAGTATAAAATTGAGAATATATAGAAAATTGACCAAAATAGGTGATAAGAGAGGATACTTTTATTCTTTTAATTTAATACTAAAATGCTAAAGTTAGTCATCACGAACATAAGTGCTATAGATCTTTGATATACTCTAAGAAAGTTTTTAATTGTATTGACCGAAAAATTTACTTTTGAAGCTCAATGCTTAGTTAGCAGTATTTTCTAAACTTTTTGACCTTTAGTCCCAAATTTTATCTTTATGATGGATAATCTTATTGAAACATGGTATTAAATAAAACATTGCTAAGGGACTAGCAATGACTAAGTTGGAGGGTGTAATAAGTGGTAAAAATATACTAATAAAAGTATTAAATTATAAAATAAATTAATCTATTTTTTAGAAATTAATATTTTTATTAATCTTATGTAGGAAAGAAGGCCACCAATATGAAGATCTTATTTTTTTGGTTCAGATAAAATAAATTTCAGACAAGACGGACTTCAAACGAGCCCGAAATTGAATTTCAAAAAAAAAAAATGGTTTGGTTCAAATCGATTCAGAAAATTGGCTCAGCAGTTTGGCCCGATTCGATCGCATCAGCAGACCGATCTGTCGATGCAGCGCTGACATCAGGATGACGTCAGCATTTTTTGCGACGCACGGTGGACCAACTTGAGAGCATTTCGAGAATTTTACATGAAGAAGTGTGCTCCGATTGGCTGAAGAATGCGGCAGTCCATGCAACACCAGGCTCGTGCATGGTCTACAGAGGGCAATTTGAGAATTTTGTTTGATCTAACGGGCGCCTTTCATTGAGACTTGATCGGACGGTCGAAAAGAATGCGCTGACGGACGGCATCCGCAGCTCCCGATCGAGATCCAACGGCTGTGATTCATTTCGATGTTAAACTAAAGATCAGAAGCCTTCTTTCTGCATGATCAGATGGTCCAGATTCAATCTAATGCTTAATCCAACGGCTGGCATGAATTTCGACTTGAGCTGGAACATTTTAAAGGATTTTTAAGTGATTTTTGGACCGTTTGATCAACATCCAATGGTCAAAATTATCCAGAATCCTAATTTGAGTTGTTTTAAAAGTTTTAAACCTAATTTCTAAATGATTTTGAGGAAGAATTAATTTCTTAGCCTATAATAAAACCTGCTATTATCGAAGAAAAAAAATAAAAAGAAGAGAGTGAGAAAAAAAGAAGAAGAAGAATAGAGTGAGAGAAAAAAAAAAGAAAAGGGAGAGAGTCAGAGAAATTA
The DNA here is from genome assembly GCA_006176705.1 of Cocos nucifera. NCBI lineage: Eukaryota > Viridiplantae > Streptophyta > Magnoliopsida > Arecales > Arecaceae > Cocos > Cocos nucifera. Next base: position 383,786 of record QRFJ01004494.1, read on the forward strand.
AAAAAAAAAAAGAGAAAGAGAGGAGAGAGGTAGAAAGAGAAGAAAGATTTTTGAGAGAAAAGGAAGGGTTTGTAATTTTTTTCTTTTCTTCTTTCGACAATCAGAATATTGATCAAGAAGCTTCTTCTTCTTCACCAAGTTCTCCACACCAAGAGTAATGGATAATCAATTTTAGCAATCAAACAGTCTAATTTCTTTATGCTTTTTATTTTATTTGCTGTTTTTGAACTTGTTATCATGAACTAAATTTTTTTTACTAAGACTAAGGTATAGCCACTCTTTTGATGCAATATTCAGTATAATTTATTTTTAATCTTAAATTTTATTCATGAGAAGTATATAAATATGATCTTAAGACTTTTAGATTACTGACCATCTTCTAATTGATTTGATGAACATAGATATTACGGACCAAGTACATCTATGTTATTGCTTCTTGATTATATATCTTATATTTTGAATCAAATTAGAATTCATATGCATGCAGAAATTTTAGTGCGCTTTGGACGCATCATATTTTAATTAGAGGGTTTCACAAAATTTAATATATTAATATTTATTTAAATTATACTTGGATCAAAGGATAATTAATAAATATTGATAGTTTTGCTATGCCTGGATCAATGGATAGTGAATAAATTAGGAGACTCCACTGTCACATAAAATAAAATTAATCTAATAATCTGAATATTGTATTGACTAAGTTGGTGAATCGATTGCCTTAGTAACCCATTGCTGTTAAGTTTAAAACCCTAATAATTATACTCTCTCAATTTTTTTAAAATTTTTAATTATTTTTTTATTTTGTTCTTTAATTTCTTATTCTCATAAATCGGTCTTCTAAATAAAGCATAGGAAAAAGCTTTTCAGTACTTATTTTCCAATCCTCTAGGAATGATACTCTACTCATTCACTTTATTACTTGATCGACTGGTGCACTTGCCATAGCTATAAATTAGCACGCATCAGCTGGAGATAAGATCTTCTCCGAGCTTCAACCTGAATGGGTGCATGGCTCAGAAAAGGACTTCGGCGGTCATCTTTTTTGTACTCCTTTCTTTCAAATTTCAAACTCTAGAGTGGAGGAACTATTATTGGGGATAAACTCTGCTTCCGTCAAAGTCCAGTCTGATGCTTAGCCTAATGCGACTGGTAGTTATGAAAGAACTTCGATTGAGAATTCTTCCTCCAACAGTCGAACCCCAATCGAACTCATTTAGTAGCCAGACTCATCCAACGGTCGAATCCCTCCCAGACTTCCTCCAGCGATCGAACCCTAGTTGAACTCCTTCAAGCATCCAGACTCCCTCCAGCGGTCAAACTTCTTTCAGACCTCTCATTCAGTCAGATTTTTACAGGAGCCAAACTCCTTCCAAATTTCTTCCTCAGTCTGATTTCTATGGGAGCCAAACTTCTTCTGAACCCTCCTTCAGTTAGATTCCTACAGAAGTCAAACTCCTTCCGAACTTCTCCTTCAGTCAAATTTCTACAGGAGCCAAACTTCTTCTAAATATCTCCTTCAGTTGAATTTCTACAAGAGTCGAACTCCTTCCGGACCCTCCTTCAGTCGAATTTCTATAAGAGCCAAACTTCTTTCGAACTTCTCCTTCAGTCGAATTTTTATAGGAGTCGAACTTCTTTCGAATGTCTTTTTCAGTTGGATTCCTACAGGTGTCAAACTCTTTCCGGACTTTTTCTTCATTCAAATTTCTACAGGAGCCAAGCTCCTTTCAGATGTCTCCTTCAATCAGATTTCTATAGGAGCCAAATTCCTTCCAAACCCTCCTTTAGTCGGATTCCTACAAGAGCCGAACTTCTTTCGAACTTCTCCTTTAGTCTGATTTCTATAGGAGCCAAACTTCTTTTGGACGTCTCCTTCAGTCAGATTTCTATAGGAGCCAAACTCCTTCCGGACGTCTTTTTTAGTTGGATTTCTATAGAAGCCGAACTCCTTTCGGATCCTCTTTCAGACAGATTCCTACAGAAGCTAAACTCGTTCCAAACTTTTTCTTCAGTCAGATTTCTATAGGAGCCAAACTCCTTCCAAACCCTCCTTCAGTCGGACTTCTTCAGGAGTCAAACTCTTTCAGGACGTCTCCTTCAGTCGAATTTCTATAGGAGCCGAACTTCTTTCAGACTTCTCTTTCAGTCGAATTTCTATAGGAGCCGAACTTCTTCCGAATGTTTTCTTTAGTCAAATTTTTATAGAAGCCAAACTCCTTTCGAACCCTCCTTCAGTCAGTTTTCTATAGGAGCTGAACTCCTTCTGGACGTCTCCTTCAATTGGATTCCTATAGAAGCCAAACTCCTTCCGAACCTCTCTTTCAATCAAATTTCTATAGGAGTCGAACTCCTTTTGGACGTCTCCTTCAGTCGAATTTCTACAGGAGCCGAACGCCTTCCGAACCCTCCTTCAGTCGAATTTCTACAAGAGCCAAACTTCTTTCGAACTTTTTTCTCAGTCGGATTTCTACAGGAGCCGAACTCCCTCCAAATGTCTTCCTCAGTCAGATTTTTACAGGAGCCGAACTCCTTTCGAATCCTCCTTCAGTTGAATTTCTATAGGAGCCAAACTTCTTTCAGACTTCTCCTTCAGTCGGATTTCTATAGGAGCCAAACTACTTTCGGACCTTCTTTCAGTCGAATTCCTCCAGAAGCCAAACTTTTTCAGGACATCTCCTTCAGTCAGATTTCTACAGGAGTCGAACTTCTTCCGAACTTCTTCAGTCAGATTTCTATAGGAGTCGAACTTCTTTCGGACATCTTCTTCTGTTGGATTTTTATAGGAGTCAAACTCTTTTTGGACCCTCCTTCAGTCGAATTTCTATGAGAGTCAAACTCCTTCTAGACTTCTTCTTCAGTCAGATTTTTATAGGAGCCAAACTTCTTTCGGACCCTCTTTCAGTCGGATTCTTTCAGAAGCCGAACTTCTTTCGGACTTTTTCTTCAATCAAATTTCTACAGAAGTCAAACTTTTTCTGGACATCTCCTTCAATCAAATTTCTATAAGAGCTAAAGTCCTTCCGAACTTCTTCTTCAGTTGGATTCCTATAGGGGCTAAACTCCTTCCAGACTCCTCCTTCAGTCAGATTCCTATAGGAATCGAACTCCTTCTGGACCCCTCCTTTAGTCTAATTCCTATAAGAGTCGAGCTCCTTTTGGATCCTCCTTCAGTTAGATTCCTACAGGAGCCGAACTTCTTTCGAACCTCTCCTTCAGATGGATTCCTCTAGGAGCTGAACTTCTTTCGGACCTCTTCTTCAGATGGATTCCTACATGCGATCCCACTACTAGATGATTACGATTATCATTTATCAGGATGGTTACAAGTATCATTTATCAGTCTGCTACAGACGATCCCACTATCAAACGGTTATAACTATCATTTATCGGGATGGTTACGATTATCATTTATCAGTCTGCTACAAACAACTCCACTACCGAATGATTACAATAGGCTCTTTCTATAAAAAAAATTCTTCAGATATGTTTTCTCTAAGCTCTCTTCTTCTTCTCAAAATTCTGCTGAATTCTTATCTGAGCACTTCATTTCTGTTGGTCAGAATAGCTAACTTGATCATCGGAGGGTCCTGTCGGAGCCACCACCACCGACTCTAGATGGAACTTTATTTTGTAGGTCATCGACGGTGACCTCTTCTTCTCCAACTCCAGTTTGATCCAACGTCAACCAAATTCTGTGCCAATAATATATAATAGATTTATGATTTCTGATGATAGAATCTATAATATATATATATATATAAAGTAAAAATTAAAAAAAATACATTATCAATTTAATCTATCTATATAAGCATAAGCTTATCACCTACTAACATCATCTGTATCAAAATAAACCTCCAATATGCCATATGAAAGTAGAGAGAGTGTGTATGAAAAGTATTGTGTTATTAAAACATTGAAAGAATATTAAAAACACTAAGAGAGAGAGAATGAAAAGTATTATACTATTAAAGTATTGAATTAAAAATATCTTAAAAGCACCGCTTAAAGAGAGAGAAAGTAAAAAGCTTTGCATTATGGCCTATAAAATTTACAATTGTACTCTTGTAACTAAAGTCTACTATGTGAATTAAATTGGAGTTTAGCAAATTATTAATGGTTATTCATCTTTGATTCTACTACCATTGTATGTAGCTGAAAATTTAGATTAACACCAAGAATTTAGATAGATAGATATATTAGTTATTATTTTACTTTGAATTTGCTGCTTTAAATTTCATGGATTTGTTGTTTACAATGGCTGGATATTATTTAAGAGAAGTTTTTCCATTATTGGTAATATCATTGGCAGTGGAAGATATAATTTCATATTATGTTATCTCTTTTCTATCCATTATTATTATTTTTGCTTTGTCATTTTACTCTGCAATCATTTGGATATTCAAATAGTGCTTTTATTTGGATTTGACTGTGCATCAAAAGACATTTAGAAAAGGCCTTTGGTATTGGTATTCTATTTTCTTTGGTTATTTTTTATGTATCGTTAGCAGAGAGACTATACTTGAAAGTAAAATCTATAACAGCATTAAGAATATTGATCATGGACTATTACTATCTATATTTATATTACTATAATTTTATAGTCATTGTCTTTCATCAAAGAATATCATATATTATTTATCAACAATAATTTTATGATTTTTTTATTTATTATAAAATTAAATAATTAATTTTATAAAATAATAAATTATAATGGCTCAAAACTAGTCTATACAATATATGAAAGGAGAGCTTAGAGCTCCCTAAGTGTGCCACAAGTTGCCTTCTAAAGAGCACACATGTCAACACCCTAGCCTCTAAACTCTTTTTTATTGTGTGTTGAGCTTGATAGTGGATTCGGCGAAGAAGTCAAGAGGAAGGAAAGCAGCAAGATCAAATAGAAGGCTTACGAGAGAGAAGAATGTACGATCTTATATTGCTGAGAGAGGGAGTAGAGAAAAAAAAGGCCTTTATGTCTCTCCCTTCAAACGTACGCTCGAGCCAGCATCCATGTTGGATCCATAGCCAACCTATCATGGAGAGAAAAAAAAATAAAAGGATATATGGATTTGGAAGAGACATAACATTGGCATGCCTTACCTTTTGATTCAAGTATTGAGGGTCAAGAAAAGAAATCACAGAGACTTTAATTGGAGAGAGCAAGTTTTTGGGCAAAAAAATAAAAGCATCGATGACAAGCATGGATTGTCTTATTGCCCATTTTCCTACTCAAGGCTGTATATATGTGGGAAGGTTCAAAGGCCCATTCAAACATGGATGATTGAATAGAGAAGGTCAGGTTTGTTTGTTTGTTTGGATTTTGATCGATTTTTCTTTTATTTTTTGCTTAGGTTTACCGACGATCAAAAGGATCAAAGCGATTGAATCAAGGAAAGCAGGCTACAGAAGGTGACTTTCAAGACTTTTTTTTATTTTCATTCCCTCATTAGTTTGGTTTGAAGCTTTTTCATTGCATCATCAGCATTATATTCCTTATTAAGAAACATGATTGTATTTCTTATGAAGGATGCAGGAGGGTTGCTTTCTATATGTTGGCAGCCTTCCATTCCTTCATTCAAAACTTTATGTGAGGAAGGAAAGAGATAGAGGCTTGCTGCCATGTTGTAGCTGAAGGAACTTTTGTGTCAATCAGATCGGATCGGATCCAATATAGTGGAATTAAAAAAATTTCAGATCCGATCCAGTCTTGGATTCATAGATCTAATTATATAATCTATAAATAAACAAGTATGCAAAGGGTTGGTGATCATATCATCTTATGTGGGTAGACGATCTCCATGATTTGATGATCTAAATCTGATCGAGGTTCATCTTTAAGCCATGCATGTGCCCGACCTCTATTTGTATCCACTCAGGTTCAGATCTGGACATCTTCTCTGGTTTGATCTGACTTTGGCAAAATCAAATTTGGATCTCTTAGATCTACCTTCGATCGGATTATTAGCAGCACTTCGATCGATATATGATTGGATTTCCTTCTTCTTACATGAATAATACTTCGACCTTCGAAGCTTGAATCAGCCCAACTCTTGGGTGTGGAAGAGAGGGAGAGAGAGAGAGAGAGGATTTGGAGAGGAGAAAGGAGGGGTGCAGAGGTAGAGAAGTAGGGTTATGCACTTGGATATTGCAATGCTAAACCCTTTAGCATAAATCCCTATTTATAGAAATAGGAATACTAGAGTTTTAGAGCTTTAAGTATTTGATTGGATCAAATACTTAAAGCAGAAGGACTCTTCGATCAACTAAAATGTAGTGCCCCATCTAAATTCTTTGAGTGTTTTGTCGAACAAAATACCCATCTGGGTGTGTGCCACTTTATTAGATAAGATGGTTGGCACCCAAGATAATCTCCCTCCAATTGAAGTTTGAATCAAACAAACCTTTGACTCGTTCAAACTAGGTTTAAATAAAACCAACTCTCTCTCTCATCCATATCTCTAAGGGTCGTAGGGATGCGTGCCCTTTCTCTCTTTGCGCATGAAGACTTGGTCAAACATAGGGGGCGCCAACACTTGGCACCTCCTCATGCTTATCTTCTTAGATGATCAGGACAAGGTCCTAATCTAATTAGGACAAGATCAATTCAAGATATCCAAACAAATCAAATCCAATTTGACTTAGTCCAAACTAATAGAAAATCCAATGCATAAGAAAATTAGGTTCAATTATATATTAGCATGATTTTTTTAAATCTAATTGGATCAAATTCAAATCAATCAGACTGTATGAGTCTAATTAAGAATATTCAAAGCCAAATCTTTATTTGTGTGATCCCATAGGTTTAATTCTGTATGGTAATAGAATATTCCATGATCTCCATTACCAACATTATCAAAATCTCTTTTGATAGATTAGAACTCTTTTTTATTATTCAATTAGAATTATCAATCATCAAGATAATTTTAATTGGCCCCATAATCCATCAGTGACACCTATTAGTATCTAATAGCAACCCATCATAACTAAAAAAAGATCTCTACGTGCAGTTATCCTATGATTCAATTCTTTCATCATGAATTTCGATAGGATCGAGGTTAAGGTCAACTCGTCAAATCTCATACCTGTTATATGATAGAATCAATCGATTCGAGTCCGATATAAAATTCTAATAAATTTTTTTTTTTATTATTTTACATTGCTATGACCATAGGCTTTAGGACTCAATCTCATAATCACCATAGGACTACTCCTCTATTGAGGTTAATAGATTTTATCTTGGTATAATCTAATTCTTACAATGAACATGCTATAGCCAACATACACCTCAAGATTCTATATGATCAGGAGATCGAGTTATGGTATAGTCAAACTATAACATCCTTAAGATAAATTATCGATGCATCTCAGGTTAGAAAATTAGACAGACAATTATAGCAATGAGCGAGTCCTTGATAAGAAAGTAGACTTTCTTATGATTGCTCGAAGTTGGTCACTCTCAATACCCTTGTTCTCAGCAAGCACCTATACTTTCACTCCGATATCTCCAACCATAGATTTAAAACTCATCTATCCTAAGAAAGCAATCAGACATTAATCTTCTAGATCGATCATCATCTTTGTGATAATCCTATAAATGAGAATAGTTTATGAGTTAATTATGATAATACATATCTTAAATTCTTAACTCTTAAGAATATGTGTTATCATCCTTATTAACCTAATGAATGAATCACAAAAAGAAAGTAACATAAATATGATTGAAAACATAACTTAGAATTTTATTTATAAGTTAAAATTTATAAATTATGTTCATAGAAAGTATTACATATGTCGATCAATCTGGCTTTCAGGATATATATCTAAAAAGCTCCCACTTGACCTATTGGTGTAGAATTTGATTGACGCTGGATCGAGTTAGAGTCGAGGAAGATGAGGTCACCATCGATGACCTGCAAAATAAAATTTCATTTGGAGTCAGTGGTGGTGGCTCCGATAGAACTCTTCGATGATCAAGTCAGCTCTTCTGATCAATAGAAATAGAGTGCTCAGAAAAGAATTCAGTAGAATTTTAGAAAAGAAAAGAGAGCTTAGAGAAAATGTATCTGGAGGATCTCTTTTTATAGATGGAGCTTGTCGTAACTGTCCGATAATGAGCCGCTCGGGGCCATGTGGAGTTTGTTATGAAGAATGGTGTCTGTTGCCATAAAGTGGCCATTTATTAAGATTTAATAGTCGAAGTCGGAGGAAGCAGGTGTTGGTCGGTGAAGAGCTTTGACATACATCAATTTCAGAGGAGTTCAGATTCCTAAAAATACAGCTAGAGAAGATCATCCGAAAGGAATGCTAGCTAAAATATGAAAGTAAGCTGCTAGAGGAATCTGATTAAAGGAGAAGTCTGAAAGAAGTTTGGCTCCTGAAGGAGAAATCTGAGAGAAGTTTAGCTCCTGTAGAAATTCGACTGAAGAAAAAGTTCGAAAGGAGTTCGGCTCCTGGAGAGATCCAGAAAGAGTTCGTTCGTTGTAAGGGCTCGATTGATGAAGAAGTCTGAAAGGAGTTTGGCTCTTGGAGGAGTCTAAAAAGAAGAAATTCGAAAGATGTTTGGCTCTTGAAGGAGTCCGACTGAAGGAGAAATTTGAAAGAAGTTCAGCTCTTATAGAAATTCGACTGAAGGAGAAGTTCGAAAAAAGTTCGACTTCTGGTGAAACTTGACTGAAGGAGAAATTTGAAAGAAGTTCGACTTCTGAAGGTACTGGACTGAAGAAAAAATTTAGAAGAAGTTTAGCTCCTGTAGAAATTCGACTGAAGGAGAAATCCAGAAGGAGTTCAGCTCCTAGAGGAGTCCGACTGAAGAAAAAATCTAGAAGAAGTTTGGCTCTTGTAGAAATCTAACTGAAGAAGAAATTTAGAAGAAGTTTGGCTCCTAGAGGAGTCCAACTAAAGCAGAAAATTGGAAGGACTTCGGCTCCTATAGAAATTCGACTGAAGAAGAAGTTCGAAAGAAGTTCGGCTCCTGAAGGAGTCTGATTGAAGGAAAAATCTGAAAGGAGTTTGGCTCCTGAATGAGTTCAGCCGCTTGAGGGATTCGGCTACTAGAAGGAGAATTCTCGATCGAAACTCCTCTAAAATTATCGATTGCATTAGACTAAGCATCAGGTTGAACTTCAATGGGAGTGAGATTTATCTCCAACAATAGTCCTCCTACTTTCGAGTTCAAAATTCGAAAAAAGAAAGTACAAAAAGGAAGACTGGCAAAGTCCACTTTCGGGCTCTACACTAGTTCAGGTTGAAGCTTGGAGAAGATCCTCCGACTGAGGTTGAAGTTGAAGCTCGGAAAAGATCTTGTCTCCAATCGAGGTTGAAGTTGAAGAAAATCTTATCTCTTATTGATGTAGATGTTGAAGCTCGGAGGAGATCTTATCTCCAACCAAGGTTGAAGAAGATCTTATCTCCTATTGATGTAGACGTTGAAGCTTGGAAGAGATCTTATCTCTAACCAAGGTTGAGGAGATCTTATCTCCTATTGATGTTGAAGCTCGGAGAGAGATCTTTTCTTGAAGAAGTCAGGAGAGATATCTTCAGTCATTAGTCTTATTGAAAGAGGAAGAGATCTTATCTTCAGTCGAGCTGGAAAGATTTATCTCCAACAAGTTGAAGAATCTTATCTCTTTGACGTAGACTTTGAAGCTCGAAGGAGATCTTATCTCACAAGATTGAAGAAGTCTTATCTCCTATTGAAGCTTTGAAGCTCGGAGGAAGATTTATCTCAGCCGAGATTGAAGGAGACTTATCTCCTATTGTTAGAAGCTAGGGAGATTATCTCAGCAGGTTGAAGAATCTTATCTCCTATTGACGGAGAGAAGCTCTATCTTATCTTTAGCCGTTGAAGGAAGATTTACTTTGAACTTTTGGCTTGAAGAAAATCTTATCTCTAACGAGGTTGAGAAGATCTTATCTTCTATTACATAGAAAGATCTTTCTCCAGTCGGAAGAGATTTATCTCCTATTGACGTAGAACTCGAAGAGATCTTATCCCAGCTAAGGTTAAAGAAGATCTTATCTCCTATTGACGTAGACTTTGAAGCTCAAGGGGATCTTATCTCCAACCGAGGTTGAAGAAGATCTTATCTCCTATCGATATAGACTTTGATACTCGAAAGAGATCTTATCTTCAACTGAGATTAAAGGAGATCTTATCTCTTGTTGATGTTGAAGCTCGGGAGATCTTATCTTCAGTCGAGATTGAAGAAGATCTTATCTCCTGTTGACGTAGAATTTGAAGCTCGAGGTAGATCTCATCTTCAGTCGAGGTTGAAAGAGATCTTATCTTCTATTGATGTAGATGTTGAAGCTCGAAAGAGATCTTATCTCCAATCGAGATTGAAGGAGATCTTATCTACTATTGATGTAGATGTTGAAGCTCAGAGGAGATCTTATCTCCAATCGAGGTTGAAGGAGATATTATCTCCTATTGGCGTAGATGTTGAAGCTCGGAGAAAATCTTATCTTCAGCAGCGGTTGAAAGCCTTTGACTTGCTCATGTTAGGATGAGGTTATTCTCCTATTCCTAACAAGGTCAACTATTGATTGCTTCTTCCCTGTCATCACATAGTTTTTGCACCAAAACATAATAATACTGAAATGAAGGAGTTTTATTGAAGAAAAATTACTGATAGTACATTCTTAGATTTTTTAAATTCAAAGATCATGAGAGCGTTGTTCCTCCGAGCTCCTTCAGATGATAAGTTTCATGCCGGACGATCTCCTCTATTTCATATCAGCCTTTTCGATCTGGGGCAAGCTTCCTCTGGCTTTAAGGTTGGGAGATGGCGGCTCATCGAAGCACTAAGTCCTCTAAAGATAGGGTTGATGATGCTGAGAGACGGTCGATCTTCTTATTGTTTCTCTTTTATTGGTGGTTCTGACTATGGTAGCATCCTTGATCGATCTTCTTTTGCTTTAGATCAGTGTTTGAGGAATCGATCCAGTCGGTCTCTCCTGATGAGCTCCTCGATTTCATCTCAGAGCTGAATGCATTCTTCAGTATCGTGACCGTGGTCACTATGGTAGAGGCAGTACTTACTTCGATTGTGCTTATTTTGGAGAGATTGTAATTCTTCTGATCTTGGTAGCTGATTTTTAATTTTCATCAAAACTTGAGTTTTAGGAGCATTAAGGGGGGCGTAGTTGCGGAACCTTCCAAGGAAAGGATTTCTTCGCATCCTTCTGATGGGACTTCTTTGATGACGAGCTCGAGGAGGAGTTCGGACTTGCTTGCGCTTGAAGAAAGTTCATGAGCACGATCGAACTTCATTCGACCCTCCATCAGCCATGGGTTTACTAGACTTGTCCATCTGCCGCTCTCCTACAACTTCATCATCCTTCAATCTGAAGGCTTCTTCCTCACGGACATATCTCTCGGTCCGAGCTAGTAGATCGACAAAGTTTCTATGATACTTCTTCTTCAAGGAGAATAGCAAATCATTCTTCTAAAGGCTATCCTTGAGTGCGGCCATTGCAACAGACTAGTCCAGATTCTGAGTCTCTAATGCAGCAGCATTAAATCGGATGACATAAGTCTGGATGGATTCTTCCTCCTGCTTAACATTCATCAAAAAATTTGAACCTCAGTGCGAATGTTGGTTGCTGACGAAGTGAGCCACAAATTGATGGCTCATCTCATCAAAGAAGAAGATCGTACTCAGCTTCAATGCTGAGTACCAGTTTCTTGCTGCTCCCTCTAAGATAGATGAAAAAGCTCGGCATAATATGGTGTTTGGTATGCCATGGAGCAATATCATGGTCCGAAAGGCTTTCGATGATCGATCGGATCAGAGGTTCTATCGTAGCTTTCAAGTTGAGGAAGCTTAAAGTTCGACGGAATGGGCTCTTGCATATTTAGGAAGAGAAAGAGGGATCAGTGTAGACATCATCATGAGGAGCTGGAGCGATGTGGTAGAGTTCTTCAATCCATCAGTCCATCTCCCATAATTTATGATCGAGGATGTCATCTCAGTCGCAGATCTTGGATGGCTTCTGACAGTAGATGGGGAAGGTCTCTTTCGAAGAAAAATTATGATCCGAGCAAGAATCCTCTGCTCTCTGTTTCTTCTTTCCAAGGGCGATGGATATGCTAGGCCAAATGCTCTCTCTTAGGGTCGGTTCTGACATCCTAATGATGGATTTTTTGGTAGAATCACCATCGGAGGCTATTGCATGTCCTGCACCATTTTGGTGAGGTCCTGAATCCGCTGTATCAGTAGGTTAAACTGCTCTGGATATACCATGGCCACCAATGGAGGTGGTGGTTGAAGCACCGATGATGGAGCCGGAGTAGATGAATCTGGCTCAGATCTGATGATAGAAGCAGTAGATTTTTGGATAGTTATCTTTTTTGGAGGTATTTCTTAGGATCGTAGAAGAGGATGAAAATGAACCTTAAAGAAGAAGGTTGGCAGGATCGATGAGTACTCCTTTAAGAATAAGGGTATCTCAGAAATAGAGGGCCCTTTCTCTAGCGCCAATTCTATTGGTGTAGAATCTAGTTGACGTCGGATCAAGTTGGAGTCGAGGAAGATCAGGTCGCCATCGATGATCTATGAAATAAAGTTCCATCCGAAGTCGATGGTGGTGGCTCCGATAGGACCCTCCGACGATCAAGTCAGCTCTTCTGGCCAACAGAGATGGAGTGCTCAGGCAAGAATTTAGCAAAGCTTTGAAAAGAAGAAGAGAGCTTAGAGAAAATGTATCTAGAGGATCTCTTTTTATAAATAGAGTTTATCGTAATCGTCTGATAGTGGACCGCTCAGGGCCATGCAGAGTTTGTTATGGAGAGTGGTGTCTATTACCATGAAGTGGCTATTCATTGAGATTTAATAGTTGAAGTTCGGAGGAAGCAGGCATTGGTCGATGAAGAACTTTGACATACATCAATTCCAAAGAAGTTTGGACTCCTAAAGAGAATACAGCTAGAGAGGACCATCTGGGAGGAATGCTAGCTGAAATCTGAAAGTAATCCACTGAAGAAATCTGACTAAAGGAGAAGTCCGGAAGAAGTTCGGCTCCTGGAGGAATTCGACTGAAGGAGAAATCTGGGAGGAATTTAGCTCCTGTAAAAATCTAACTGAAGAAGAAGTTCGAAAGAAGTTTGGCTCCTGGAGGCATCCATCTGAAGGAGAGATCCGAAAAGAGTTCAATCACAGGAGAGGCCTGACTGATGAAGAAGTATGAAAGGAGTTCGACTGAAGTTCGAAAGGAGAAATTCGAAAGAAGTTCGGCTCCTAGAGGAGTCCGACTGAAAGAAAATTTTGGAAGGAGTTTGGCTCCTGTAGGAATCCAACTGCAGGATAAGTTCGGAAGAAGTTCGACTTCTAGTGGAACTTGACTGAAGGAGAAATTTGAAAGAAGTTTGGCTCCTAGAGGCACTAGACTGAAGAAGAAATTCGACTCCTATAGAAATCCGACTAAAGGAGTAATTTAGAAGGAGTTAGGCTCCTGAAGGAGTCCAACTGAAGGAAAAATTTGGAAGAAGTTCTCTCCTGTAGAAATTCGACTGAAGGAGAAATTCGGAAGGAGTTCGGCTCCTAAAGGAGTTCGACTGAAGGAGAAATCAAGAAGAAGTTCGGCTCTTGAAGAAGTCCGACTGAAGAAGAAATCTAGAAGGAGTTCGGCTCCTGAATGAGTTCGACCGCTGGAAGGAGAATTCTCGATCGAAGCTCCTCTGGGATTATCGGTTGCATTAGGCTAAGCATCAGGCTGGACTTCGATGGGAGCGGGATTTATCCCCAACATGACTTAAAACTAGTTGGCTACAAACTAAGTTCCATCTTTTCAAGATGGGCTTCAGTCTTTTATTAGCTCAAAGGTTTCATCAGTGGGTCAGCCATATTTCTATGGTGTCAACTCTCTTTATCTCAATGTAATCTTTCTTGAGGTAATCACGGATAAGCTGAAATCGCCACTTAATGTGCTTGAATTTCTGATAAGACCTCGACTCCTTAACTAGGATTGTGACACCGTTGTTATCGTAGAAGAGAGGGACGATATTAGATGGCATCACTCTTAGCTCTGCAGCGAACTTTTTGAATCAGAATGCCTCCTTCGCAGCTTTCGAGATAGCGATGTACTCTACTTCCATGGCAGAGTCTGTAATCATTGTCTATTTGAAATTCTTCCAGCTCACAATATCATAATTGTATGAGAATAGGCTTGCTGATGTCGACTTTTGATCATTAATATTAGATATAAAGTCTGAATCAGTATATTCCTATACTTGGAGTTCTCTATTGCCAAAGATAAAAAATATATGCTTAGTCCTTCTTAAGTACTTAAGGATACATTTTATAGAAATCCAGTACTCTTTGATTGGATTTGATTGATATTTGCTTGTGACACTCACAGCATGAACGATATCAGGTTATGTACAAAGCATGGCATACATGAGGCTCCTTATTACCGAAGCATAAGAGATCTTGCTCATGCATTCAATCTCTCTCGGTATGTTGGGGTACATTTTCTTGAAGAAATGAATACCATGTCTGAAGGATACAAGACTCCTCTTGGAGTTCTCTATGCTAAACCTTTTTAGTACCTCCTCAATGTACATCTTTTGCGATAAACCTAGCATCCTCCTGATTTTATTTTTATAGATCTTGATCCCCAAAATAAAGAATGCCTCACCTTGGTCCTTTTATAAAAAACTCCTTAGATAACCAAACTTTGACCAAGGTTAATATGAGAATGTCATTCTTAATTAGGAGGATGTTATTCACGTACAATATGTGGAAGACAACAGCGCTTCCACTGACCTTTTTAAAATATGGCTTCTTATTTTTGATGAAATCAAATAATTTAATTATATCATTGAAATGAGCATTCTAATTCCAAGATGCTTGCTTAAGTCCATAAATAAATCTTTGCAGCTTGCAAACTTTGTGATCACTATCACTGAAGATGAAACTAAGTAGCTATTTCATATAGATATTTTCTTTAAGATATCTATTCAAGAACGTCATTTTCACATTCATTTACCATATTTTGTAATCAAAATATATTACAATGGCAAGTAATGTGCAAATGGATTTAAGCATAGCTACTGGCGAGAAGGTATCTAAATAGTCATTCTCTTCACGCTGACTATACTCTTTCGCTATTAGCCTAGTTTTGAATGTCTCTATATTCTCATCAGCACCAATCTTTCTCTTGAAGATCCATTTATACCCAATAAGTATAATACCTTTAGATGGATCTATCAAGTTCCAGACTTGGTTTGAGCGTATTGAGTCAATTTTCGAGTTCATTATCTTTAACCATTTTTCGGAATTGATATATGATATCATCTTGTCATAAGTTTTTAGGTCATCTTTATGAACCTCATTTCCTATGAGGAATATTTTCTCTACACCTCAAAAATAATACCTAAGTATCTCTCAGGAGGATGAAAAAATCTATTTAATTTATGAGATGGAGGAGTGTGTGGATCGGCTCAGACTGAACTGGTTTCTTAGGTTTTTTGGCTTGTTGCTCTTCAAAAACTTTCTCCTCAAGCCTAATTTTTTTTTTTATATCTCCATCTTGAATAAACTATTTTTCAAAAAAAATAGTATGTCGATTTACAATCACATTATGGTCCTCTGAAAGATAGAAACAATATCCTAATGACTCTTTAGGATATTTGATAAAATAAACTCTAAGGCATCTAAATTCTAACTTTTTCACTTATTGTCTTTTGACATGGGTCGACAACCCTAAATCTTGAAATGACTCAAACTCAATTTTTTATCATGCCACATCTTATATGGTATGGTAGGAATGATTTTAGAAGGAATCCTATTCAGTAAATAAATAGCTGTTAAAAGACTATGTCTCCAAAAAAAAAAAAAAGATTTATAAAGCTCATCATGGAACAGACCATATCTAATAGGATCTGATTTTTCTGTTCTGAAATTCTGTTGAGTTGAGACATTTCAAGCAGAGTCCACTGTGAGACTATGTCATGTTCCTTAAGATAGTCCAAAAATTTCTTACTAAGGTATTTATTTCCTCGATCTAATTGAAGAATCTTAAGAAATTTTCTAATCTATTTTTTTACTTCATGTCTGAATTCTTTGAATTTTTCAAAAACCTCAGAGTTATGATAAATAAGGTACACATATCCATACTGAGAAAAATCATTGATAAAGATAATAAAATAGATAAAACCTTCTCTAGCCAGTAGATCAAATAAGCCACAAATATCTGAATATACCATAGCAAGTAACTCTATAGTCTTTTCCTCATATCCCACAAAAGGCAGCTTGATCATTTTTTCTTGAAGACATGATTCACAGACCGAATATGACTTGAAAGTCAATGGATTCAATTGTCCAATTTTTTTCAATCTATTAATTTTGTCTTCTCCAATGTAACCTAGCCTTAGGTGCCACATGTACTTTTCATTTATACTATCTCTAGTTTGTTTAGATCCCATAGCCTTAGGTGCCTTAAATATTATATAATTTTCATATTTAATATCCATCTTCACCATTCATTATCTAAATAATTATCATTAGAGTATTGTCGCAAAAGATCATCTTGATCTGATGGTCTTAGCTTCATCGATTAGAAAAATTTGATTTCGACAATCACGAACGATGATGCGATGATCTGATAGATGGAGACCTTTGATAGGTTCAAAAATCTACAATGATGATCTCAGTTATATTTGTAGAGTACTATCAAAATTTTACTTCAATCAAATATCATTATCTTGGTCAATTAATACAGGTTAATTTTGATCATTAAATGATAAATGAGTGATCAAAGGACCAGATGGTATTCGATTATGAGATAATTTTTTTATAAATGATCTTGATCACTACTTTAATTATTTTTTATGATGATAATTATAAAATTCAACTCATGACACTAAGAACGATCTAAAACTATACGCTGTCTGATAACCATTCTTGAACTCCATTGGTTGTTATATGCATGTGCTCGTACTTTTGCAATATCTGCTTAACATGAATGGTTCATATAAAAATGATTTAAATTTTATTATTATTATTATATAAAATAATTAAAATTATAATAAAAATTATTTAACTAAAAAATTATCTCATAATTGGATGATGTTTAGTTCTTTGATCTCTTGTTTCTAATTTAATAGTCAAAATCATTCCATACTAAATTAATATGATAACGATATCCCATTGAAGTAAAATTTTGATAGTATGCTACAAATATCACCAAGATCATCATTGTAGATTTTTAGATCGATCGTAGGTCTTTATCTATTAATCATCGCATCATCGTTCGTGATCGTCGAAATCAAATTTTTTTGATGGATGAAGCTAGAGCCATCGGATCGAGGTGATTTTTTGTAACGATACTCTAATGATAATTATTTAGATAATAAATGATGAAGATAGACATTAAATTTTAAAATTATATAATAGATTTATTTCCAACCTATGATAGTGGTCACTGAAAATTGCTGTAATAGATTTATAGCAGCGGTTTGCCATAGATTAGGTTAAAAATTCTCAATTTTTCCTTCCTTCTATGCGCGCTCTCTCTCTTTCTCTCTGCCCTCCTCTCCATCATTGATGAGACTCCATGCATCTCGCCGTCGCCCGCCCCCCGCATCCTCGATCGACGCCCCCATCCTCCCCATCCCCGACCGCCCATCCCCAGCCCTCCCCATCCTCGGCCGCCCGTCGCCTCCCTTCCCATCCGTAATCGCCCATCCCTTGCCCTCCCCGGCCGCCGCCCCTACCCTCCCCATCATCGATCACCGCCTGACCGTCCACCTATTGCCCTCTCCATCCCCAACCGTGGTCGCCCACCCCTTCCTCCCCATCCCTAGCTGCCCGTCCCCCACCCTCCCCATCCCGACCGCCGCCCGACTGCCCACCCTTGCCCTCTCTAGCCGCTGCCCCACGCCCTCCCCATCCCTGGCCACCGTCGCCCACCCTTCCATCCCCGACTGTTGCCGCCCACCTCCGCCCTCCCCATCTTCGGTTATCACCGCCCCTGCCCTCACCATCCCTTGGCCTTTCCATCATGGCACCCCTCCGAGCCCCCTCTCCCTCTCTCTTTCCTCTTTCTCTTTCTCTCTCCTCTCTCTATCTTACTATCTTACTCTTATTTCGTAGGTTACCTCTAGTGCCGTTGTCTTTCTTTAGCACCATCGTCGGTGACCCTCGAATCTTTCGGTACGACCCACTTTCTATAGTCATAAGTATATTTTTTATTTTAATTTTATAGGATTATTTATTAATCACTGGACTAGATCTATCAATGGATCAGGTTCGGATCAAAACTTGGATATTTAGATTCGGATTCAATTTTAATTACTGATACCAGATCCGAATTCGAATATTCGATGGATCCATACTTAAAGTACTAGATCCGAATCCTAATGGATCCTGAGTATTTGGACCTGATTTTGAGATCCGAAACTAAGAAAAGGAGAGGAAGAGAGGGAGGGAGGGGGTCCGACCTCACTGTCATCGTCGATGAGGGAGATCGAGAGAGAGTGAGAGAGGAAGGGTCGTGTCGTGCTGGTAGGCCGTGCCGTGGGCCATGTCGATCGTTAAGAAAATCCCGACCGCTAAGAGAACCCCTGTCTTGTTGTTTTTGTTTATTGCATTGTATAGCGATAGATCCATCAATTGATTAATGTACATAATCTTTGGCATCCATATATTTATATGTAATTACATGGATGGTACCTAGATAATATCTTTGATTATTGTTTAACATGTTATATTGGTTAATGTTCATTAACGTTGCAGATCACGATGGCACCGAAATGCCATATAGCTTTCACCCCTGCCTCTCGATGGATTATGCGGAGTTCAGCATCTAAGGAGCAGTCGGAGCATACTCCATCCACCTCTACATTGACTGCCCAGGGATCTCCACCGCCAACATTTACTCTACCGATGGCATCTACTCCACAGATATTTGAGCCTCCACCGTCATCCACATCTTCGACACATGCTACTCCACCAACATCTGAGTATACATTTTTATTATATTATTTATTTATTTTTATATAGTATTTATATACTTATATATTTACATAACATATTTTCATTATAGATGCATTATCCAATAGGATATTTCGCGATCCCACACGTATGGCGCATGTGTAAAACCGTCAGCATCAGATGATGGTACAGTATGATGCAGAGAAGAGGCCAGTAGGAGAGACCGTGTGGAGATGAATTTCTTTTTTGGAGTGCTTGTGAGGTGGTCAGATATTATTTCTGTAAAGCCCAGAGATTGATGATTGATGGATGATACTATCAAGGACTGGGTGTGAAAGAAGATATGGGTAAGTGCATCTTAATTATATTTATGCATTTTACATGTTTACACCATGTTTGATTAGAATAATTTTGTAACTGACTTTTGATAATTTTGTGCAGAGGAGGTACGACTTTTCTGATCATGAGAGGGCTCGAGATGTCCGACTGAAGAAGATCGAAGAGTTGTACCGAGGCTACAAGATCAAGCTCCACAGAGGATGGCTCGAGCATTGATGAGACACTTCAGAGGAGCTTGTTTTATGGATATAGGACTGTCCTCCGAGTCAGTGGAAGAGGATGGTTACACATTGAAGGAGACATGAGTTTGAGGTAAAATTACTAACTTTTAAATTTTTCAATATGCTTAAAGTTATATTTAAATATTTTTAAATATTTATTATTTATTTGAATACTTGTTAGACTATCTTCCATCAAAATTGGGAGAATCGGACGGACCAAGAGTATACGCACACTCTCCACCGTGAGTTTATAGCCAGTCGTGTGCATAGAGAGGTAATGGATTCTAAATCTTAGTAGATAAATTAAATTGATATTTTTTTTATGTTTCTGATAAACTGATCCATTATTATAGTTGATAAGAGATAGAATGATGTCCAGCCGTAGCGAGATCTTTTGATGCAGCTGTATGGACAAGAAGGGTAGGCCGATGAATGCCACGATCGAAAGAATTTTTGTAAGTATTAAATAATTAGTATATATGATTAGTATTATAGCATCTATTATAAAATTTTATTTGCACTTACAATTATAGGATCAGTTAGATGCGCTCACGAGCGAGGGCTCGAATACCTCTGGCCTCCATGACCATCTGTCTCAAATCTTGGGGCCCGAGCACTCTGGGAGGATTTGATGCAGACCTAGACATACGCTGATCAGCTATTGGTTTGAGGTGAGTATCTCTTCATAGGCTTCCAGTGTCGTCAGTCGGGAGGAGCTTGAGGCAGCGTTGATACGGGCAGATCATGCTGCGACGTGGGTAGATAGGATTGAGGAGCGCTTATCTCATCTGGAGGGCATCGTGAGAGACATGGTGTCGACGTTCAGTGCGTGTTTTGGAGGTACCTTCACGAGCTTTGAGGATATGTTGGCACGCATTTCAGCTCCATCTCCTCCAGCTCCGACTTTGGCTTCAGCTCCAACTTCAGCTCCGCCTCCATCTCATGCTTCATCTCTCAGGGACGACAATGATGTAGATTTAGGAGACTTTTGATGTATTTTTTTAAAATATTATAATAAATTTTATTCAATAATAAAATTTTAATATTTTAAAAATATTTTTATGTTTATAATATTTTTTATATTATATATCTCTACATTTGTCAGATAAAATATATAAAAAATTAAAAATTTTATATTTTTTTAATTATTCAAAAGTTATGATAGTAATTTTACAATCGCTGCCGTAGGTAATATATCAACCACTGTATTAAATCTATAGCCGTAGTTACGTAACCGCTTTCATAGATAAGGCTATGACAGTGATTCCATAACCGTTGCTATAAACTGTCTATAACAGCGATTTTATAATCAGTGCCATAGACAAGCCTATGACGGTAGTTTAAAAACTACTGCAATAGGATCTATATAGCAATGATTTCAATAACCGTTGGAACAATCACTGCCGTAGACCTACGGTGATGGCTACAGTGGCAGCGGTTAGCTAACCACTGTCATAGCCTATAGCAGCAGTTTTTGGGTTACGACAGTGGTTACAAATGAAGAGAAATCCTGATTTTCCGGTCCAGGTTCGTTCAGATTTGATCAGATCAAGAGATATATTTCAAAAAAAATTTTCTTGATTCTAATCAGATCATGATATGTTTCAGATCTGATTCTTATTATTTTAATAAAATAAAATTAAAAGATAAATTAAATCAAATTTAATTTACCTGATCTGGGTAATCCTATTATCCTATTGATGATCCTGTTTGCAGCGGAAGGTTCTGGATCTTAGCCACGCAAGCGCCTACCTCTACCGGTATCCACTCGGATTGGATCTGGAGATCCTCTTCTTCTCTATCACGCCTCCAAAAATCAGATCTGTATCTGATCTGGAGGATCTTCAAAACTCTTTTGAAGATGAGCAGTCGTCCTTTGCAGCAGCGCAGCCTTCTTGTTTTTGATCGCCTTTCTTTGATCTGAATCGCACCAACCAAGGTCCAAAACTCCTTTTGGACGTGGAGAGCAAGGGGAGAAGAGACTATGGCATGGAGAAGGAGGGGAGAGGCAGCCTTGGGGCATGGGGTTTCTCAATTGAATTGCTTTTCTTAGAATCTGAGTTGGGCGCAGGGTCTTATTTATAGACTAAGCGTGATCCAACTCCTCTTCCTCCCAACCAATCACAACCCTTTGTGAAATCAGATCTAAATCTGATTGGTGGGAATAGAGACCCCTGGATTCCTCCTTAGAGGGTGCCTAAGATCAGTCAAAGTTGGTTCTTAGAAGAACTCTAATTGGAATCCAAAAAGGAGATGGAGTCCTTGTCCAACAAGGACTCCTAGGCGCCT
The DNA here is from genome assembly GCA_006176705.1 of Cocos nucifera. Classification (NCBI taxonomy): domain Eukaryota; kingdom Viridiplantae; phylum Streptophyta; class Magnoliopsida; order Arecales; family Arecaceae; genus Cocos; species Cocos nucifera. The sequence goes on from QRFJ01004494.1 coordinate 405,570, forward strand.
CCAACTTGGGCACATGCCTAAGGGTGGCGTGCGCCCTTCTCCTTGCCAAGGTTCTGGCAGGGGGACAGGCCCCCACCAGCTCTC
>QRFJ01004495.1:0-42526 GCA_006176705.1 Cocos nucifera
GAAATAATATCCTAATGACTCTTTAGGATATCCTATGAATCAAGCTTTAAAGGACCTATAGTCTAACTTGTCTGCTTGTTGTCTTTTGACATGAGTCGGACAACCCCAAATTCTGAGATGACTAAGACTTGATTTTCTTACCATTCCATATCTCATATAGTGTGGTAGGAATCATTTTAAAGAAAACCCTATTCAGTAAATATATAGTAGTTAACAGTCTATGTCCCCAAAGAAAATCAAGAAGATCTGTGAAGCTCATCATGGATTGGACCATATCTAATAGGGTCTGGGTCCTCCATTCTGAAGCTCCGTTGAGTTGAGGTGTTCCAGGTGGAGTCTATTGAGTGACTATGCCATTTTGCTTGAGATATAGTCTAGGAATTTTCCACTAAGGTATTCATTTCCTCAATCTAATCGAAGAACCTTAATAAATTTTTAAGTTTGCTTTTCAACTTCATGTATGAATTTCTTAAACTTTTCAAAGGCTTCAGACTTGTGTCTCATAAGATACACATACCCATACCAAGATAAATCATCGATAAAGGTTATGAAGTAGTCAAAGTTGCCTCTAGCCAATACATCAAATGGGCCGCACACATCAGTATGTACTAGGGCAAGTAGTTCCGTGGCCCTTTCCCCATATCCTACAAAAGGGAGCTTAGTCATTTTGCCATGAAGATATGATTTACAAATTGGATATGACTCGGAAGTCAACGAACTCAATAATCTGATTTTCTTCAATTTGTTAATCCTATCTTTTGCTATATGACCTAGCCTTAGGTGCCATAGATACCTATCGTTTAGACTATCCTTGGGTCATTTTGATCTTATGGTATTCATATTTTGCTCAATATTAAAGATAGATACATCAATATGTAACTGATAGAGACCGTTAATAAGAAAACCGCTTGCAATTTTATTTCTTTCATAAAGAATATTACAATATCCTTAAGAAAACAAATTACATAGCCTTCTTATGCTAAACATGAAATAGAAATCAAATTCCTTCTTGGCACATAATAACAATCTCTAAGTACTAAATCTAAGCCAGATGATAGTCGAAGAGGGTAGATTTCTAGGACCACAGTAGCAATCCTTGCTCAATTTTTAATGCATAGGATCATCTCACCATCCCTCAGCCTCTTGCTATCCTTAAAACCCTGTATGGAATTGCACATATGAGCACTAGAACCAGAGTCAAGCATCCAACTGGATGTAGAAGAAACCATAAGGTTAGATTCAATAACGAGCATACCTCCAGAAGGACCTGTCTCCTTCTTATTCTTCAGGGTGGCCAGGTACGTAGGGCAGTTTCACTTCCAGTGGCCGTCAATATTACAATAGAAAAACTTTCCTTTGTCAGTGGCTTTCTTCTTCAGCCTCTGCCTTCTTTTTCTTTCCACCTTCCACCTTCTATTTTTTCATAGACTTCTTCTTTCCAAAAGACTTTCTTTTGAAAGAAGTCCGTTCCATAGTAAGTACTGAACCTTTAGAAACTTTCATGAAAAGTTCAGCAGTAACCAACATATTTATAAGCTCGACCAGAGTATTCTGAAGTTTATGCATATGGTAGTTCATGATGAACTACCCATATGTATCAGTCAAGGACCGCAGAATTATATTATTCTATAGATCCTAGTCTAACTTCACTCCGAGCTTCTCAAGCTCTTCCAAGTCCATGATCATCATCAGACAATGATCTTGGACTGACTGCCCATCACGCATTTTAGCCTTAAATAGTCATTTAGTAATTTGATATTTGACTGCATGACTCTGTTCACCAAACAACTCTTGCAGGTGTGCTAATATTTGGTGGGCAGTCTTGACATCTTCATGTTGGCCCTAAAGCTCATCAGACATCGAGCCCAACATATAGTATCTAGCCTTATTATCTTCATCCATCCATTTGTTAAGAGACACTCTCTATTCAGTGGACGGATGAGGTGGTAAGATGGGGAGATCCTAGTCCAATACATGAGTCAACTTCTCGAAATCCAAAGGTGTCCAAGATTTGGGCTAGTGGGATGGTCGTAGATATTTTCCTTTTACCTATAGAGACTCAAAAAAGTTTTTAGTTAGATTTTGTAATTAAGACTTGACCAATTTATTTAGGAGTTTGATTTTTAAACAAATTAGCTTCTACTATTTTCTCGGATCTCTACACTCCCTCTGTAGAGATGCGAAAATCTCCACGATTACTGATTTTTAATGGATGATGCAGTCCCACCAACTGACTCATCATCTCACCTAACAGTTATTGGTGATGGATTAGCCAATGAATGAACAACTCTTATCCAATGATTCTCTAATCATGGTGCACTCAGGACTTGGTCTCTAATTCATTAATCTCACCATGCCCGAAATATTGATCCACTCCTTAGTTATGTCAGACCCACCATTTGCATAGAATGGATTTCTAATTGGGTCTCTCACTGTATCCAAAATATTGAGCCCAATCCATCGTCCAACTCATAGCATCCAATGCCTAATAGATGAGGTTGTGTCTTCCTGATGCAACTGAACCACTGTGACCAGCCAGCCGAGAACAATCAACCCTGGGAAGGGCTTGCACATCTACAATGGTGGAAGACCTTAGACCTAATCTTTTCTTAGGAAGATTTAATTTAAGTCTCTTTAAATTTGATTTGACATAGCCATAACCATTATGACTAATCTAGTGGCATGGGCTCGTATTGTTAGCCACCTAAGATCAGGATTGGGCCGACAAATATGGCCAGGTAAGTGAGACCGATGGAAGGGATATGCCACTAACTCGACAAGAACGTATTTGAGTCGAGTAGATCCCAATTAAAAACCAGTCAATCATATCTGCCAAACTTACCTTAAACACCAAATTACTGAGCCAGAACCAATCAGATTAGCCTACAATCCAAACTCTAACCACTGAGTCTAATTAGAACTTAACTTGATCGATCACTAATGTGACTCGACCTTGACCCAGACTTAATCCTATTAGGCTAATCAATTTAAGTACACTTGATCCTACCTAACCAACTATTGATTTGATTTGATCAACCGCTAGACCTAATTAAGCTACCCAAGCCCGAACCCAATTTTATGACTATGTCTTAGATCTGAAAATTCTTAATTTTAGACCAAATATATTTCATAATCTTAATTCTTAATTAAGTTTAGGATTCATAAATAAAACATGTATATAAAATTCTAAGGATTCAGGATCTAGGGTTTTGCAAAAAATAAGTTTTTGATTTCTGATTAAGGTCAAATGCGCAACATCCATACACACCATAAGAACATCCCATTCAATGGGAGGAGAGGGTCTTTAAACTCTATTTCATTCTTATTATCGGATGGCCAAGGAGAATGCCTTAATCAGAAACATGATAAATCTACAAAACTAGTTAGATCTACATCATATATCACATATATAAAAATTAATCTAACTAAAAACATATTTTGCATACATCTCATGTATCATATCATACATGTTTTTAGATCTAAATTATCTCATAAATAACTAAAAAATAAGATTTAAATTTGATCATATCAAATTAAAATTTATTCTAGACAACTTTATAGAACTATTCTACAACTAGTCTAAACATGCATCTATCATATCTCATATGACAAATTAAATAAATTTATTTTTTATTTTTTAGATCTAATTACAATATTTATAATATTAAAAAAAATAAATAAATTAGATCTAAAAATTATAATTAATTAAATTAAAATTATGATCATGCTAGACTACACATTGAACAATTCTATTCCTAGTCCAATCATGCATCTCATACATCTTAGATATAGATTATTTAATTTTTAACTTTTTGATTTTAGATCTAATCACATCTAATGTGACATCTAAAATCATCTAATTATCAGATTAAAAATAAATTAAAATTAGATCTAATGAATTATGAAACCTGACTTTGATACCAGTTGAAGGAAAAAATCTATTTTTTGGGTCAGGTTTGTTCGGATCTGATTAGATTAGGAGAGATATTTTAAAAATTTTTCTCTCTAAGATTCTGATTAGATCTGAGACTTCTCAGATTTAATCTTATTAATCTAATAATAAAAATTAAATTAAATTTAATTATATCTTTATTTTGGATAATCCAATTATCCTATGATGATCTTGATGTTTGCCTAAAATTCTAGATGTAGCCATGCAAGTGCCTGGCCTCTACCAGTATCCACTCGGGCAGGATCTAAAGATCTTCTCCTTCTCAATCAATCCTCCAAAAATCAGATCTGGATCTGATCTTCAATATCTTCAAAATGGCTTTTGAAGAATAGTCGTTGTCTCTTGCAGCAGTGCTACCTTCTTCCATTCCTGACGCCTTTCATTTGCTTGGATCGCACCTTCATCATGCCCAAAGTCCCTTGGAAATGCAGAGGAGTGAGAGGACTAGAGGGTGGCATGGAGAATGAGGGAGAGGGGCTATGTCGCATGGAAGAATTAAATTCTAGACGCAGATAGGGTTTATATAGACCCTACTGTGCCATGTAGTGCCACATCAACCTAACCAATTACGACCCTTTGTGCAATCAGATTAGAGACCCTCAAAACTCTCCTTAGGTGGCGCCAAGACTGGGTCAAACAAGTCTTCTTGGTGCCACCTAATTTAATTCTCTGAAGCAACTGGAGTCCCATCTATATGGGACTCCATATTTTATCCTCATGGGGTGCACGCCTCCCTAAGCATGCGCCACTTTTCTGTTTGCCTTTTAGTAGGCAGACAAGTCCTTAGGTTCTCTCCTATAGGTGCATGACAGGCATGTGCCACTTTTCTGTTTGCTTTTTAGTCGGTAGACATGTCCCCAGGTTCTCTCATATAGGTGCATGATACATGGGCAAATGTCTAAGTATCCAAGGTCAACATTTGACCAATATCCGAAGACAAGATTTAGCAGGTGATGGAAAATGGTAGATGTTGTCTCAAATTTATCTTATAAATTAAGACAATCCTTTTCTGACCTTGACAAGTTCCAGTCAAACCAAGTAAAGGTTCTTGAGTGAGCCTAAACACATTGGCTCAATTGAGACAAGCTTTAAATGATTGTTGAAGGAGAATATTAGGCTCAATCATGTGCTAGCATGATTTTCTTGAACCTAATTGAATCTTATTCAAATCAATTAAATTGGATTAATCTAATTGATGATATCTAGATCTAAACTTTTGTTTGTGTGATCTAGTTAGGTTCAGTTTCGTATGGTAATGGAATATGTCGTGATCTCTATCATCGACATCATCGAAATACCTTTTGATGGATCAAAACTTTTCTAATTTAGACAACTAGTATGATTGATCATCCAAATCATTCCAATTGCTTCCAAAATTCACCAATGATACCTAGTAGTATATGGTGGCAACCCATCAGAACTAAAAACAAATCTCTCGGTGTAGTTACCTGTGTGATTAAGTTTCTCTATCTTGTGCCCCAACCGAATTAGTGTTAAGGTGACCTCGTCAAACCCTAATTTCCATCATATGAATTAATCATTCGATTCAAGTCCAATGTGAAAATTATAACAGAAACTCTTTCTATTATTTCACTCTGCCATGGCCATGGACTTATGGACTTGATTCCAATGATCATCATAGGGCTACTCCTCATCTACCGAGGTAGATAGATCCCCTATTGGTGCAATCCAATTCCTATAATGAATATAGCCAACATATACCTTAGGATTCCAAATGGCTAGGAGACCAAGTTATGGTGTAGTCAAACTACAACACCCTCAAGGTGAATTATCGATGCACCTCAGGTCAAAGAACCAGACACACTACTGCAGCGCCTAGCCAGTCATCGACGAGAAGGTAGACTTTCTCATGACTGCTCAAGATGGTCACGCTCAGTGCCCTCGTTCTCTAACGAGTATCTATACTCTCACTCCAATGTCTCTACACCATAAACTTAAGACTCATCTATCCAAAAGAAGCAATCATACACCAACCTTTTGGATTAATCACCATCCTCCTGATGATCCTACGGTCGGGAGCATTTTATGAGTTAATAATGAAAATTCATGTCTTAAATTTTCAACTCTTGAAAATATGATCTATCATTACCATTAACTCAAGGGGTGTATCACAGACACTTTCAAATACATACTATGATAGAAAAATAATCCATTTTATTATTTATAGTTAAAATTATAATTTTGCTCGTAGAAGTGTGTTACAAGTATCAGCCAATCTGGCTTCTAGGGCACACATATCTAACAGATTTTTAGTGTTAAAACTAGATGGGATCTGGGGTTTTTTGTGGAGATCAGGTCCAAGAGTCCCAACGGTCGAATTAATAAGACTGTTGGTCAAAAAAGGACTCTTTATGGCTCTATGTCTTGTATAAGAACTCTTCTCACAAAATTACCTCAATGTAATTTATTTTCTCTAAACCCAAAGGAGCCTTTCCTCTAATATCCACATCCCCTCTATCCTCTCTGTCCCTCTCTTCTACATGCTTGAAAAGTTAGGCACAAATCTGAGTTGAAGGTCCATAGTTTTTGGCATAAGATTCAGCATCTACGCGATGGTGTTCGTGAGACGAACAGACTGCCCTCAGAAGTCATTTTGAAAGTTTTTCAAATCAGATCCAGATCAAATTTTTGGAGGAGAGATTCATGAGAAGAAGACATTTAGATCTTGCTTGAGTGGATATCGGTAGAGGTCAGGCACGTACGTGGCTCCTTCCAGAACCTCAAGAATCAACAGGACTATCGTAGGATAATTAGATTACCAAATCATGTACTTAAAATTAAATATAATTTAATTTAATTTTTGTCTTTTAATATCAGGTATCTATGATCAAATTTGAGAAGTTTTAGATTTGATTAGAATTTTAGAAAAAAATTTTTAAAATATTTCTTCAGATCCAATTAGACTGAACGATCTTGTACCGAAAAAATAGGTTTTTTTTTCAACTGATATAAGAGCCAGGTTGCAGTTCTTCAGATCTATTTTAGATCTAATTATATTTTTATTTTTGATATAATATTAAAAATTTTTAGATGTCACATCAAATGTGATTAGATTTAAAATTAAAAAATTAAAATTAAATTATTTAGATCTAATATGTATGAGATGCATGACTAGACTGAAAATAGAATAATTCTATGTGTAGTCTAGTATAATCATATTATTAATTTTATTAAATATAATTTTAAATATATTTAATTTTTAATTTTTTGATATTATAATTATTATAATTAGATCTAAAAATAGAAAATAAAATTTTTAATTTTTGATTTATTCATGTGATATGAAAAGATGCATGTTTAGACTAGTTATAGAATAGTTCTACAAATTATCTAGAATAGTGTTATTTTGATATGATCAAATTTAAGTCTATTTTTTAGATATTATACATGATATTTTAGATTTGAAAAACATGCATATTTAATTTAGTGATGATACATGAGATGTATGCAAAGCATGTATTAGTTAGGTCATTAATTATATATATGATATATGATCTAAGTCTAACTAATTTTGTAGTTTCAATTATATTTCTGATTAAGGCATTCTCCTCGGCCGTCCAATCATAAGAATAAAGTAGGGTTTAAAGGCCCTCTTCTTTCATTCAATGAGATGTTCTTATGGCATGTAGGGGTACTGCGTGTTCGTCCTTAATCAGAAATCAGAACTTATTTTTCTGCAGAACCTTAGATCCTAAAATCCTAAGATTTTGATACATGTTTTTTGTTTATGAATCCAGACTTAATTATGAATTTAAGATTATGAAACTAATTAGGTTTAAAATTAAGAATTTTCAGATCTAAGATATTTTCATAAAATTGGATTCGGGCTTGGATAGCTCAATTAGGTCTAACGGTTGATCAAATCAAATCAAGAGTTGGTTAGGTGGGATCAAGAGTGCTTATAATTGACCATCCAAATAGTTGTAAGTCTGGGTTAAGGTCGACTCACAACCATATGTGATTGATCCAATTAAGACTTTATTTAGCTCTATGGTTCGAAACTAGATTATTGGCTAATCCGATTAGTTCTGGTTCGATAATTTTGTGTGTAAGGTAAGTTTGGCAGATACGATCAATTGATTTCTAATTAGGAGCTACTCGATCTGAATGCATTCTTATCAAGTTAATGGCATATCCCTTCCATCGGTCTCACTTACCTGGTCATTTGTGTCAACCTAGTTCTGATTTAAGGAGGCTAATAGTTCGAGCAAACCCATGCCACTAGACTTGTCATAACCATTATGACTGAGTCAAGTCTAAGAGACCTTAATTGAATCTCCCTAAGAAAAGATTAAGTCAATTGATCTTCCATCATTGTAGATGTGCGAGCCATTCTCGGGGTTGATTGTTCTTAGCTGGTTATAGTGGCTTAGTTGCACCGAAAAGATGCAACCAAGTCTATTAGGCATTGGATGCTATGGGTTGGAGGATGGGTTGGGCTTAATATTCTGGATATAGTGAGGGACCCAATCAGGAATCTAATTCATGCAAATGGTGGGTTTACTTAACTAAGGAGTGGATTAATATTCAGACATGATGAGATTCATGAATTAGAGATCAAGATTAGGTGCACCATGATTAGAGAATCATTGGATAAGAGTTGTCCACTCATCGATTGACCCATCACCAATAACTGTTAGGTGAGATGGTGAGCCAATCTGTGGGACCGCACCATTCATTAGAAATCAATTGATTGTGAAGATTTTTGCATCTCTACCTAGGGAGTATAGGGTTCCAAGAAAATAGTAGGAGTTTAATTATTTAAAAATAAAATTTCTAAATAAATTGATTAATTCTAATTATAAAATCTAACTAAAAATTTTGACTCTCTATAGGAAAATGTCTGCATCCAATCCACCAGCCCATATCCTGGACCCTCGTAGACTGACCGGATCCAACTTTAAAGATTGGCTTCGAAACTTTAAAATTATTTTGGATTTTGAGAAGTTGACTCATGTGTTGGAATAGGATCCTTCCACTCTACCAGTCCGTCCATCCGCTGATCAAACAGCATCTCTAGAAAAGTTGATGGATGATGACAACAAAGATAGATATTACATATTGGGCTCAATGTCTGATGAGCTCCAGCGCCAACATAAAGACATTAAGATTAGCCTGCCAAATGTTGGCTCACCTGCAAGAGTTGTTTGGTGAACAAAGTCGCACAGCCAAATATCAAATCACTAGAAGACTTTTTAAGGCTCAAATATATGATGGGCAGTCGGTCCAAGATCATTGTCTGATGATGATCAATGACTTAGAAGAGCTTGAGAAGCTTGATGTCAAGTTGGGCAAGAATTTGCAGATTGATATAATTCTGCAATCGTTGACTAATGCGTATGGGTAGTTCATCATGAACTACCATATGTATAAACTATAGAATAATCTGGCAAAACTTATGAATATGCTGGTTACTGTTGACCTTTTTATGAAAGATTCTAAAGGCTCAGTACTTGCTGTGGAGCAAACTTCTTCCAAGAAAAAATCTTTTGGAAAGAAGAAGAAGTCCATGAAGAAGCAAAAGATGGATGGTGGGAAGAAGGTAGAGCCGAAGAAGAAGGTCACTAACAAAGAAAAATATTTTCATTGTAACACAGACAATCATTAGAAGCAAAACTGCACCTTGTACTTGGCCAGTCTGACGAACAAGAAGGAGGCAGGTCCTTCTAAAGGTATGCTCGTTATAGAATCTAACCTTATAGTTTCTTCTACATCCAGTTGGATGCTTGACTCTAGTTCTAGTGCTCACTTATGCACTTCTATGCAGGGTTTTGAGGATGGTAGGAGGCTAAGGGATGGTGAGATGATTCTATGCGTCAGAAATGGAGCAAGAGTTGCTGCAGTGGCCGTGGAAACCTACCTTCTACGATTACCGTTAGGATTGAATTTAGTTCTTAGAGACTATTTTTATTTGCCTGCAGCAAGTAGAAATTTGATTTCTGTTTTATGTTTATCACAGGAAGGCTATGTAATTAGTTTTCTTAAGAACCATTGTAATATTCTTTATGAAAGAAATAAAATAGTAAGTGGTTACCTTATAAATGATCTCTATCAGTTATATATTGATGTTTCTATTTTCAATATCGAGCAAAACGTGAATATCATAGGATCAAAATGACCTAGGGATAGTCTAAATGATAGGTATCACCTTAGGCTAGATCATATAGCGGAAGATAGGGTTAATAAATTGGAGAAATCTGGGCTATTGAGTTCATTGACTTCCGAGTCATATCTAATTTGTGAATTATGCCTTCATAGCAAAATGACCAATCTCCCTTTTATGTGGAAAGGGCCACAGACCTACTTGCCTTAGTACATACATGTGTGTGGCCCATTTGATGTGCTGGCTAGAGGCAACTTTGTCTACTTCATCATCTTTATTGATGATTTATCTTAGTACGGATATGTGTATTTGATGCAACATAAATCTGAAGCTTTTGAAAAGTTCAAAAAATTTGGACATGAAATAGAAAAATGAACTAGAAAACCCATTAAGGTTCTTCAATCAGATCGAGGAGGTCACCTTAGTCGGAAATTCCTAGACTATCTTAAACAAAATGGCACTGTCTCTCAATGGACTTCATCTGGAACACCTCAACTCAATGGAATTTTAGAATAGAGAAAACAAACCTTATTAGATATTGTCCAATCCTATGATGAGCTTCATGGACCTTCCTAAGTTTCTTTGGGGACATAGTCTAATGACCGCTATATATTTACTGAATAGGATTTTCTCTAAAGTCATTCCTACCACACCGTATGAGATATGGTATGGTAAGAAACCAATTCTGAGTCACCTTAAAATTTGGGAATTGTCCGGCTCATGTCAAAGAGATAATAGGCAGACAAGTTAGAGTATAGGTCTTTTAGAGCTCCGATTCATAGAATACCATCCTAAAGAGTCATTAGGATATTATTTCTACATTCCGGAAGACCACAATGTGATTGTGAGTCAACATGCCATCTTTCTTGAAAAATAGTTTATTCAAGATGGTGGCATTCGAAAGGCAAATTAGGCTTCGAGGAGAAAGTCTCCCAAGAGCAACGAGCTAAGGATCCTATGAAACTCAATCAGATTGAGCCTAGTCCAATCACTACCTCCACCATCTCATAGATTAGAAAGGATTTCCTATCCTCTTGAAAGGTACTTAAGTACTATTTCAGAGGACATAGAGGAAATGTTCCTGATGAAAAATAGGGTTCATCGTGATGATCCCAAAACCTATGACGAGGCGACATTAGATATCGACTCCAAGAAATGGTTAGAGGCAATGAAGTCAGAGATTGACTCAATGTGCTCCAACCAAGTCTGGACCTTGGTAGATCCACCTGAAGGTATAGTACCTATTGGGTGTAAATGGATCTACAAGAGAAAGATTAGGTGCAGATGAAAATGTGGAGACATTCAATGCTAGGTTAGTGGCAAAAGGGTATAGTCAGCACGAAGGACATTGACTATCAGGATACCTTTCTCGCTAGTAACCATGCTAAAATCCATCCGTACATTGCTTGCTGTTGCAACCTATTTCGATTATAAAATATAGCAAGATGGATGTGAAAATTGGCCTTCTTAACATGGATAACTTGAGAAAGATATCTATATTGAACAGCTGCTAGGTTTCACATCCAGTGATGCTGATCACAAGGTCTGCTGCAAAGGTCCATCTATGGCACTTAAGCAAGCATCTCGAAGCTGGAATGCTTGTTTCAATGATGTGATTAAATCATTTGGATTTCATCAAGAATGAGGAATCGTGTGTATTCAAAAAGGTCAGTGGGAGCGTTGTTGTCTTCCTCGTACTGTATGTGGATGACATCCTCCTTATTGCGAATGATATTCTCATATTGACTATAATTAAAATGTGGTTATCAAAAGTGTTCTCTATGAAAGACCTAGGAGAAGGCATCATTTATTCTAGAAATTAAGATCTATAGGGATAGACCGAATAGGATGCTAGGTCTTCTCACAGAAGATGTACATAGAGGAAGGTACTAAAGAGGATTTAGCATGGAAAACTTCAAGAGGGGATTGGTGCCCTTCAGACATGGCATTCATCTCTCCAAGAAGATGTATCCCAATACACCTAAGGAGATTGAACGCATGAGCAAGATCCCTTATGCTTCGGTAATAGGGAGCCTCAAGTGCCATGTATGTACATGACCTGATATAGCCCATGCTGTGAGTGTCACGAGCAGATATCAGTCGAATCTAAGTGAAGAAGCACTGGACTTCTGTGAAATGTATCCTTAAGTACTTGAGAAGGACTAAGGATATGTTTTTGATTTTTGGTAATGGAGAACTCCAAGGTCCAGGGTTATACAGGTCAGATTTTATGTCTGATATAGATGATCGAAAGTCAACATCAGGTAGTATGTTTGTGTGCAATGATATTGCTGTCAGCTGGAAGAGTTCCAAGCAGATTGTGATAGTAGATTTTACCATGAAAGCAGAGTACATCGTTGCATCGGAAGCTACAAAAGAGGCATTCTGGTATAAGAAGTTTGCCTTAGAACTTGGAGTGATGCCATCAGATGCCGTCCCTCTATACTATGATAACAATAGTGCTACTTGGAGTAAAATTGGTATCAGAGGGTATTGCATTTATCTCAGGGAGGCTACATCAGGAAGATCTTCGAGAGGTTTGAGATTGGAGTAAAATTGGTGGAGCTGCCACTTGCTAGAAACTTCAAACTCTCAAAGACGATCTCGCCACAGACTAAGGTGGAGGCTTAGGAGATGGAAAGAGTACCATATGCCTCTGGTGTGAGAAGCCTAAAGTATGCCATGGTGTGTTGTAGACTAGATATTGTCCATGCAATGAGCCAGGTCAGTAGGTTCATGGCACAGCTTGGTAGGGAGCACTGGTGAGCACTGAAGTGCATCTTCAAGTAGAACATTAGGTTCCACTGGATCAGAGAGCTTGTAGAAGAAGGCTAAGTGGAGCTAGTGAAGGTCCACACCAAGGAGAATCTAGCAGATGCACTAACAAAAATACTTTCATGGGACAGCTTTTGTAGATGTATGAAATCGATGTGTTTGATGGATAAGATAGAGTTGCCTCAAGCCTTGGGGCACCAAGGTGGAGATTGAAAGAGAAAGGATGATGCTCCCAAGACTTAGGAGACCGTAAAGAAGTCAAGATGGTAGCTCCTGAAGGCTAGGATCGGTTGAAGTTGTATCAACTGAGATAGAGGGTTGACACACTATCGGGCTGGCTCCGATATGGGTTGAGCCGGCTCAGACTGAGATCAAGCCAGCTCGAGCCAAAATTGAGCTGGCTCTCTTAATCAAATACAAAACATATTTTGAGACTCTATGGCCTAATAGGCAGTCGAGTCAGCTCGAGTCTTCGTTGAGCTAGCTTGTTCAAGCGGACAGATGGGCATCGGATTTTTCTATTTAGTCTTTGATTGGGTCTAATCTAAGGGTTCTTAAGGCCTAGTTTAAGAGTTCTTAAGATGGCTAATTCATATATTGGCCAAGGTCTTTAATCCAAGGGATGAGAGCATGCGAGACATGGATGTACATGGGCTTGGATGAGTGGTTTCATGTATGAGTTAGCCTAGGAGAGTTTTGTAGAGTTGAGTCTTGTCGGCTTAGGGTGCATATATATATTTTGTATATGTAATATTTTTTGATGAGCGGAATAGAAATTTCTTTTCTTCTTAAAACCCTAGCTTCTTATCTATCTCTCTCTATCGCCACCCTAAATCTACCAATCATCTAATCTTCATCCTGCTTGCTATCATCTCCAACTTGTTTCCTTAGGGTTGATAGAAAGTACAAGGATTTTCACAGATCCAAGAAAATTCATAACACTCCAAAGGCTTGAAAGCACCATAAATCCTTACAATCTCCATTTTGGTACACTGAAGCCTTGGAATTTTAGTTTCAGACTGAGCCGACCCAGTGGAACTTAGCCGACTCAGTGCTGAGACTGAGCCGGCTCAGTGCACGGGTAGAGTTACGTGAGGGTCTATTTTGGGTTAGAACTTGGGTTGATCCTAGGGGTCTTAAGGCCTAGTATGAGAGGTCTTGAGGAGACTAGTTCATATATGGATTGGGTCTAGATCCAGAGGATGAGAGCATGAGAGACATGGGTGTACATGGGCTCTGTGAGTGCTTTCATGTATTGGGCTAGCCAAGAGAAGTTTCTTAGTCCAGCCTAATGGCTATGTATAAAAATAAATAGGTTGGATTAGGGTTTCATGAGGCTATGAATGCTGGAATCAATACACACCTTTTCTCCCTCAGCTCTCTTCTTTTCTTCTCTCTAGAGTTGCCGCCCTAAGGTTCTTGAAGAAGGCCTAGAGAAGGAGGGCATCTTCCTTAAGCCCAAGGAGGAGGAGCCCCATCATAGATCTAGGTGGAGGATTGATGGTTTGCTGCCCGTAGAAAATGTCACGGGTTTCTTTAAGTCCATGCTAAAGATCAGGAGCTTCCGCGGGGTGCTTGTAATGTCAAGGATGATTGGCGTTCGAGCAATATCATGGGTCTACAATTTGGTATTTGAGTTAGATGATGCTTGAAAAGTTGTGGATGACAATATTGGTTACTGCTGAGCTCTCTATGAAAGGTTCAAAGGGCTCAGTGCTTGCTGTGGAGTTGATTTCTTCCAAAAGGAAGTCTTTTGGGAAGCAGAAGAAGACTGCGAATAAGCAAAAGATGGAAGGTGAGAAGAAGAAGAAGAAGGCAGAGCTGAAGAAGAAGGCTGGCAAGAAAAAATATTTTCATTGCAACATTGACGGCTACTGAAAGCAGAATTGTGCTCTTTACTTGGCCAGCCTGAAGAACAAGGAGGTAGGTCCTTTTGGAGGTATGCTCATTATAGAATCTAGCTTATAGTTTCTTTTGCATCTAGTTGGGTGCTTGACTCTGGTTCTAATGCTCATTTGTGCACTTTCATGTAGGGTCATAAGGAGGGCAGGAGGCTAAGGCATGGTGAGATGATCCTATGCATCGAAAATGGAGCAAGAGTTGCAGCTATGGCCATGGGAACCTACCCTCTTCGACCACCGTCTGGTTTAAATTTGATTCTTATGGACTGTTATTTTGTGCCTACAGTAAGCAGAAAATTGATTTCTATTTCTTATTTAGCACATGAAGGTTATGTTATTAACTTTCTTAAGGACCACTATACTATTCGTTTTGAAAGAAATAAAATTGCAAGTGGATTCTTAATTAATGGTCTCTATCAGTTGCATATTGATGTATCTGTGTTAAATATTAAGCAAAACATGAATGCCGTAGGACTAAAGCGACCTAGGGATAGTCTAGATGATAAGTATCTGTGACACCTTAGGCTAGGTCATATAGCGGAAGACAAACAATATAGTGTTGTAATTTGACTATACCATCACTCAGTCTCCTAGCCATTCAAACCTTGAGGTTTATGTTGGCTATAGCATGTTCATTACAGGAATTGGATTGCACCAATAGGAGATGTATCTACCTCAATAGATGAGGAGGAGCCCTATGATAATCATGAGATTGAGTCCTTAAGCCCATGGCCATGGCAGAGAAAAGATGATAGAAAGAGTTTCTATTAGGGTTTCACATTGAACTCGAATCGAATGATTAATTCATATGATGGATGTTGGGTTTGACTGAGTTCACTTTAACCCTAATCCTATCGAGGCTCAAGGTAGAAGAATCCATTCACACAGGTAGCTACACCGAGAGATTCATTTTTAGTTTTGATGGATTGCCACCATATACTATTAGATGTTACTAGTGGATTTTGGGAGCAATTAGAATGATTTTGATGATCGATCATTCTAATTGTATGAATCAGAAAAGTTCTAGTCCATCGAAAGGTGTTTCAATGTTGTCAATGATAGAGATCGCGGCATGTCTCATTACCATACAGAAGTAAACCTAATTGGATCACACAAACAAGGGTTTTAGTTTGGATGTCATCAATTGAGCTAACCTAGTTTGATTGATTTGGATTAGATCCAATCAGGTTCAAGATAATCGTGCTAGCACATGATTTAGCCTGGCTTTCTTCTTCTGTAATCTTTCTAATTCATTGCAACTAAGTCAAATTTGATTTAACTCATTCTTGTATCTTGAATAATTTAATTTTCATTTGACTTAAACCAGTCTAGGTTAGATTAATTGTTGAAATTAAATCCATTCCTATTGCAATTGGACTGGGGTCAAAAGTTGACCTATTTGAGAGAATTAAGTGTCACCTGATCAGATGCTTCTAGAATTTTTTTTAAAAATCCTTTAGCTCTATTTTTTGGATATGTGATAGGGCTTGAGACATGCTATGGGTGTGCCAAATTTGGTGATTTATCATGGGTTGACTGGGTTTTTGTCTGAGTTTGATTTGGATCAAACTCTTGAGGGAAGAGTCCTAGGCGCAATCGACTCTTCCTTATCTACTCATGTTGCCACTTTCTAGATTGATTTTTGGTATTAAAATTGGATGAGTTCTGGGGTATCATGTGTAGAATAATCCCTGGAGTCCCTTTAAATCAAATAATAGGTTATTTGGTCATGCCAAAGCTCTTTGATTTGGGACTCTAGATGTTGCATATGTTTTAAACCCCTTCTCATGCCAAAGAGCTTTGGTCTCATGAAATTATTTTCCACACCCAAGTGCTATCGCCCTTACCATTTCCCACATCCCCTCTATCCTCTTTCTGCCTCTCTTCTACATGCCTAAAAAGTAAGGCACAAATCAAAGAAGAAGGTCCAAGTATTTAAGTGCAAGATTTAGATTCTATGTGATGGTATTTGTGAGACGGACGGACTGCCTTTAGAAATTATTTTGAAAGATTTATATATTAGATTCAGATTTGATCTTTGGAAGAGAGATTTATGAGGAGAAGACATTTAGATCCTATCTAAGTGGATATCGGTAGAGGTCTGGTGCATGCATGACTCCTTCCAGAACCTCAAGAATGATCTGGATCGTCGCAGGATAATTAGATTACCCAATCAGGTACTTGAAATTAGATCTGATTTAATTTTATTTTAATTTTTAATATCAAATCACCATGATCAGATCTGATTGGATCATAGAAATTTTTGTAGAAAAATTCACCTCAGATCTAATCAGATTTGGATGATCCTGCGATGGAAAATCAGATTTTTCTTTCATATATCTTATATGGAGTCTTAACTACAGACTTACTTAGAATCCTATTTAATAGCAAGCCGATTTGAGTGGATATCTCCAAAAGGATATCGGTAAGCTGACAAAATCCATCATGGATTGGTCCATGTCTAATAGAGTTTGATTTCTCCTTTCAGACACACCATTATGCTGTAGTGTTCCTAGAGGAGTCCATTTGGAGACCCATTCTCTCCTAGATATGTGAGAAACTCACTGAAAAGGTATTTCCCTCATCGGTCAGATCAAAGAGTTTTAATATTCTTTCTAGTTTATTTTTCTACTTCACTTCGGAATCGTTTGAATATTTCAAATAAATCCAACTTGTATTTCATTAGATAGACATATCCATATTTGGATAGATCATTTATGAAAGTGATGAAGTAGAAATATCCACCTCTGGCACTTGTGCTCATTGGTCCATATATATCAGTATGTACTAGACCTAAGAGCTCAATGGCTCTCTCACCTTTGCCAGTAAAAGGTGACTTGATCATTTTACCAAGAAGATAGAACTCACAAGTTTGAAGTGATTCACTATCACTAACTTCGAGAATTCCCTCTTGAGTCAATCTGTTTATCCTATTCTTATTTATACGACCTAGCCTATAGTGCCATAAGTAGAATCTGACACACTATCTAATCTAGGGTGCTTACCAGTTGAATAGACTATGTTAAAAGGTTGTGATAGCATATACACACCATTGTTCAAATATCCATAGAAAATAGTAACACCATTCATAATGATATTGCAAACTTGTTTCTTTATTAAAATTTCATAATTATTTTTAGCCAGAAGGCCTATAGAAATTACATTTATAAAAAAACTAGGACATAAATGATAATCATTAAGAGTAACAGTATGGGACTCAAATACAAGATTCAGGATTCCTAAAGCTAGAACTGAAGCTAGTCTTCATCTCCAACATTCAGGAACCTTTTGCCTTGCTTGTATCTCCTACTGACCTGCAACCCCTATAATAAATTGCAAATATGATAAGAGCTACTGGTATCCAAAACCTAGTTAGTATAATCACAAATAGAGAAATTGTAAGGAATTATCATATAAATACCTTGTCCAGCAACAGCTTGCTTCTTTCTTTACCTATTCGGATCCAAGGAGGGAATGTACTGAGGACAATTCCTCTTCCAATGCTCCCGCTTCTTATAAAAGAAGCACTTAGCTTGACCCTTATTGGGCTTGATCTTCCTAATCTGGCTCTACACAGATGTCCTAGCCTAAACTTGCACCTTCTTGCCCTTCTTCTTCTTGCTCTTCTTCCCTTTTCTAAAGGGTTAAGAACTAGAACACGAACCTCCCACTAAATTCACTGACTCCTTGTGGAGTTGGTGATCCTTCTCAAAGTTTTAAAGCAACCCCAGTAACCTGTGGTAGTCTACTTTATTAGCTTATGCAAGGAAAAGCCAAGCTTGCTCAATCGCTCTATTAGCTTGATCATGTATATAGTACATGATCTGTGACAAAGGCTCCATCCCACATCCTGGTGTTCAAGATGGCATAACTAGTCTTGTGTCTTTCAATGTCATCGAACGTGCCAAAAGAATCCTCCAACACTTGAAGCATATCTTTTGGTTGAGCCATCTCGAATCTGCAACTGAACTCGTCGCTCAAGGTAGCCAGCATAATATAGCACCATGACTCGATCACTGAGCTACTTCTAGTAAGTCTCTGACTATTCCATATGTATTGGCAGCTGGCTCCTCACGTACAGGATCTGTCAATACATAAGGATCCATTCATGCTCCATGACTATCTTCAACTTTCGGTACCAGCTACTGTAGTTGGATCCCATCAATTTATCATTATTCAATAATAATTGGAGCTATAGGAAAGTGGCCATATCTGCATAAAGAAAAATCATAACCTAATTAGTAATTGATTCATTAAACCTAAGAATTTAGAATTTAATTAAAAGATTCTCTCACTATTTTATTCAGATTGGTAGCCTCAATCTCCAATTCGAAGAATTACCTTAATTTCTTAGTGGGTACTAGAATCCACATAGACTGCAAACGAGCCCAACTTTGGTTGGCCAATCCATGTATATCTAAGGGTAGGTTCATAACCAATTATTTCTTCAAATAATTTTTAGTAATTAAATTTTTATCCTAATCCCTAATCAGTAGGCTTTGGCCTACACTGAAAAGGTTCGGATAGGTCCAATAATTAACATGGCCATACTTAGTCCATCAAACTAATGAATGATTAGGCCCAACTTTAGTTGGCCACCATTTAGAAAGATGCAGCCAAGAAATCATAAAATGAATGATAATTCCATTAGCCAATAAGCACTAGGCCTCTGGACCTCCAATGATCATCGAACTAATGGACCCATTATCATCCACTTAATGGGAGGCTATGATCTAGTTATCATAATAATTATTTCATTTTAGGAATCTAATAATTTTAGAAAATTTAATTTTAAAGAAGAGGGAAGGTCAGATGAACCAGCTTGACATGATCCTCCAATTGGCTTCACCAAGTCAGCTTAAGGGAGACCATTAATTCGCTGGTCTAGGAATACCTAAATTAGTCACACTGATTTACCTAGCTTGAATAGTCACTGGGTCAGCTTGAATAGTCAAGTAATCCGATCAAAATATAATTTCACCAAGAGGCCAGGTAAGTTCGATCAGTGGAAAGGTCTACTAAAGCTTGCCTTAGACACCATCAAAAATGGCTAGGTAAGCAAGCTACCAATTAAAGACCACCGATCTAATTTATCTTAGATACCAACCGATTTAATTAGTCTTGATTAGATCAACCTAACAATTCATGCTAGACCGCGTAGCCAAGAATCAACTCCATCTTGGGTCTCCTTAAAGATATGGATTTGACCAACTACAACTATTGTAATTGATCTAGAGAATCGTTGCCCTAATCTAAAACAACAATTAATTAGATTTAGTCAATTCTCTAATTATGTCCACTCTTTAATCTAATCCTAGGTCTAACCCAATTATGGACCTAATCCCCACTAACCAATTTAACCCAATATGTTATGATTTTTGTCTTAGGATTTTTAATTCACAATCCTAGATCCTAATCAAACAACTTCTTAATTCTTAATTAAGTTTTGGGTTGAGGGTTGGGATTTGGCTTTTCAAAAATGATTTTTATGTTTGTAAAATATTTTTATAACATGGTTCTACCAACCAAGTTGCATGTTTGATTCATAATCAATATGCAAATAAAATAAGCATGAAACTACTTTAGATCTAAACTAAATAGGTTCATATAATTGAAACGTTTCAACTCCAATCAATCATAAATTATCTTAGATCAAATCTAACACATTTATGATGATTAAAATTAGATTAAAATATTTTTAATCAGATCATAAAATCTTTTAAATCTAATCTAAAATTTTATGATCAATGTTTTAGATCCGCATATATTAGGACAATCTCTCCATTATAAGGGGTAAATCTTACACTTAGATGATTGGCTTTAGGATACATTTTCTAACAAGAAGAGGCCCTTTCAGTGGCCCATAAGGAGAGGCCCACTTAACGGTCCTTTTATACCCCAACAATCTTGTTAGGAATAGGAGATGGTCCTCATTTTAACAAGGGTAAAAGCTATATTGAAGGCCTCTAGTTCTTAAATAAGAGGTTAACCATATTAAAAATAGGAGAAGAACCTCATCTTAACATGGGTGAAAGCCTTTGATTCTTAAATAGAAGTTTAACCATGTTAGGAATAGTAGGAGGTTCTCATCTTGATGTGAATGAAGATCCTTAGGAGGGATTGAAGGCCTCCAATTCTTAAAAAAGAGGTCGACCATGTTAGGAATAGGTGGAGAACCTCATCCTAACATGGGTGAAGGCCTTCATTTCTTAAATAAAAGGTTAACCACATCAGAAATAGGAGAAGAACCTCATCCTGACGTGGGGGTGAAGATCCTTACAAGAGATTGATGGCCTTCGATTCGTAAACAGGAGGTTAACCATATCAGAAACAGGAGGAGGACCTCATTCTAAAGTGGGTGAAGATCCTTATGAGAGATTGAAGGCCTCTGATTCTTGAATAAGAGGTTAATCATGTTAAAAATAGGAGGACGTCATCCTGATGTGGGGTGAAGACCCTTATAAGGGATGTGAAGATCATCAACCATCAACAAGAGAAAAACTATGTTAGAAATAGGAAGAGAACCTAACCATCAACAAGAGAAAAACTATGTTAGAAATAGGAGGAGAACCTCTTCCTAATGTGGTTGAAGACTTTTATGAAAGATATGAAAATCTTCAATTTCTAAACTAGGAGAAAGGCTAACTCCTGAATAGGTTTGGAAGATCCTTGTTTATAAACAAGGAGGACACATCTACAAGACATTGGGTCAAGATCATCATTTCAAAACAACACCAACTTCATACATGATGCAAAAACTAAGAGAACTACAAGCATCCAGTCCAAACAAGATACAAAAGAACGATTAAATGAAGTACGATTTCATCAAATTGAAGTTTAGTATAGAGATCTCCAGGATCGATTGTAAAAAAAAAAAGAAAAAGAAGAAGAAAAGAACAAAGATGAAGTCCTATTCGGACTTCGAACTGCTAGCCTCGGCCATTACAAGAGAGCTTAAAATTGTTTACTTTGCTTTCGAGCATTTTTCTTGCCTCTAGGCTCTCGCTAAGCAGCTTCCAAGCTCTCTTAGCATCCTCCTTGGCCTCCCTCAAAGTCTTCTATAAAATAGTGGACTCGGCTTTAGCATCCCTTATTGTGTTCTCATTATAAGTCAATTAGAACTTCAGCTGAAAGAGTTCGGCCCTATTTTTATCGTACACTTTGGTTAAACTTGCCAAAGAGTTCTTTAAGAGAAGCAATTTCATCTGAATCCTTGCTTGGGCTGGCTTGGACCTTGTCCGCTAATTATTTCTAAAGCTAGGTCACCTCAACTTTGGCCACCTTAAGCTTCCTTTTAAGTTTGTCAATCTGGTTGCACCAGTCATGTTTGTAGGTATCATATGCTACCTCAACATCATGCAGCTATTTTGGAGGTTGAAAAATTTCTTCGACTGGTCCTTGGCTTTGAGCCCAGGCCGAGAGCCCTTCTCTAGTTGATTGATTTTCTCTTTTGCCTCTCAGAGCTCGGCCTCAAGGGAGTAAATTTTAGTAGTCGAAGTCTAGGCTCTCCCATTAGCAATCTCCTTTACCCGCTCAAGCTCTTTAGATAAATGATATTTCTTAGCAGTATACTCTTTGAAGGTCTGTTTAGATGCTTCGCAAAGGTGGTTGATCTTGACCATGGCCTCCACGTAATTCTTCTTTGACTTTTGAAGTTTGTCTTTCACCTTCTTTAACTTTTTATTGGCATGCCAAACTTCTTTCTTTAAATCTTAATAGTGATTTTCAAAGGAATGGCCCGAGGTAGTGGCACGACCTTGGCCTGTGATGGTATTCTATCGCAATGTTTGCAAGTTGAATTCTAAACAACGAACACACCATAACACATAGGTATGAAAAGAAGAAATCTAATTTCATTAACTAAAAATTTTTGGTGCATGAAATGTAGAAGAAGAAAGAAAAAAGGATAATTAACAGAGGTCACCAACCTCTAGAGGTGGAGCAGTAGAAGAGCTTGGCACGTCCTCGACTGGTTCTGACTCCATGGCAGGCATAGAGGTGTCGGCAGTAGGTTCTATAGATTTGGTTGGGGGAAGATCAGCACCAGTAGCAGAAGGCTCAACCTCCTCATCAGAAGACTTTTCCAATAGAAAGTCAAGATCCAGCTTAGAGAACTTCTCCGCAACCTTCTTCTGGTAGAGGTCGAACCCTTTGCTAAAAGCCTCCTAAGTGAACACCACCTTGATGTCCTCCATCTCCTTCAAAGATTTGAAAGATCGAATGGCTTGCTTCTCCTCCGCATTGACCTTAGCTTCGACCTTCTTTCTCTTCTCCTCTTCTAAGGCAAAGGCAGTCTTTAGTCCAGTCGATGCCTGCTCCTCTCTCTTGAGCACCTCCTAAAGATGTCCAACCTCGGTAGAATGAGCTTCCCTTAAGCACTCAATCTCGATAGAATGAGCACCAGGATAGTTTTAGCCTCTTTTATGGCCCTCTCGACCTTGGTCTTGTGGAGGCTTACTACCTCCACATTGGCGAATAGGTGGTGCCCCAGCTGTAAATAGCAAAATGCAAGTCATTATCAAGAAACACACATGTATTCAGCCAATTGCAAAAGGGAAGAAGCAGTCACCTCAATAAAGGCCGTGAAGTAGTCCTCCTCCTTTCCTAGTCATTGGCATTGGAGGATCTTCTTGATGATATCTAGGATGATACAACCCTCCATTAAGGGCTGGATGATCTTCTAGTCATCCAGAGAACCTTGATCGAGATTGGCAATGTTGCTGCTGGATTCTCCAGAGTTTCTCTGGACTTTCTTGCTAATGGTTTTCTTCCTCCTCTTCTCCACCTCCTTCCTCTTCTCAGATGGCATGGAGGCAGCGGTCTTAGTGGGTGAAGTAGAGTTTGGCAGGGGTGCTGCAACCTACCTGGGTTGGAATAGCCAAGCTTGGGTCTTTGACTTTAGCTCCTTTTGATATCTCCCTAGAAGAGGCACCTCCCTTTCTTTTCTAAGCCCAAAATCCTTTGGTTAGTTAGTTTAAGTCCTCAAGAGTCATCTCTGCAATAGTAGGTAAGCTAAAGTTAGGAGAAAAGTAAAGAAACAGAAAAGAAAGCATTAACATATACCTTCAGGATTGAATGAGCTCAGGCCAAGGTTGTACAACATCAGCTCATCAACTAATTTAGTCGGTAAAGTGGCTTTTTAGTTTTTCAAGATATTGACAGAGTTGAGATCCTTTTGCTCTAGCCTAGGAGCTTTATTCATTGAGTCCCTTAGTTGGCCCTAAGAAGGAAGCCCTAGCTCTACTGAGGGACATGATACAAAGAAGAACTTTTCCTTTCAATTATAAATAGAGGAAGGGGCATCCTTGAGTAACCCCTTCTTATTGAACTGCGAGGATAAATATCACTAGTCCTCAGTAGAAGGGTGGTGCATAAGGATGAAGAAGGTCCAGGGTAGAGAAATTATGGGATGAACTTGTGAGGATTGATGGTGCTCCCAAGCCTTGGGAGGCCATAGGAGGAGCCAGCATGTTGGCTCCAGAGGTTCTAGGGGCTTGGTTAGTGCTTTGGAGACCTAGGATTCAAGATGGAGCAAGAAACCAAAGCCAGGGAATCAAGACTATAGAAAGGGTTATTACTGCAGGTTAGCCGGCTCAATCTAAAACTGGATTAGCTAAGTCTCAAAGGACAGACCAAATAGAGAGGAGTACGTTCAGGATTGCAGCATGGCATGCAACTAGGTTGGCTCAGTCTAAAACTAATCCAACCCAGTCTTAGTCTAAAACTAGGAGAGACATCCTTTATTCTAGAAATTAAGGTCTATAGGGATAGACCAAATAGGACACTGGGTCTCTCACAGAAAGTGTATATAGAGGAGATACTGAAAAGATTTAGCATGAAAAATTCCAAAAGGGGTTTGGTATCTTTCAGACATGGCATTCATCTCTCCAAGAAGATGTGCCCTAGCATACATGAGGAGATTGAATGCATGAGCAAGATCCCTTATGCTTCAACAGTAGGGAGCCTTATTTATGCCATGCTATGTACACAACCCAATATTGCCCATGTTGTGAGTGTCATGAGCAAGTATCAGTCAAATCCAGGAGAAGAGCACTGGACTTCTGTGAAATGTATCTTTAAGTACTTGAGAAGGACGAAGGATATGTTTCTAGTCTTTGGTAATGAAGAACTCTAGGTCCAAGGGTATACATACTCGGATTTTATGTCTAATATAGATGATTGAAAGTTGACATCTAGAAATCTATTTATTTGTAATGGTGGAGCTGTCAGTTGGAATAATTCCAAGTAGATGGTGATAGAAGACTCCACCATGGGAGTAGCATCGCTACATCGAAGGCTGCAAAGGAGGCATTCTAGTATAAGAAGTTCACCGCAGAGCTTAGAGTAATGCCATCAGATGCCGTCTCTCTGTACTGCTACAACAATGGCACCATAGCCCTAGCTAAGGAGCCAAGGTCTCATTAGAAATCCAAACATATCGAGCGGCAATACCATCTCATCTATGATTACCTTGAGATAGGATACATCGAGGTCAAGAGAGTCAACACTACAGACAATGCAGCCGACCCATTGATAAAGCCATTGAGCCAATAGAAGATCGAAGCCCACCTTAAGAAGATGGGACTTAGATTTATAACCAATTAGCTTTAGGTCAAGTGGGAGTTTGTTAGATGTGTGCCCTAGAAGCCAGATTGGCTAAACACTTGTAATATACTTCTAAGGATAATTTTATAATTTTGACTATAAATTAATAAAAAAATATTTTCTATCATAGTATGTATTTAAAGTGTCTGTGATACATCATTTGAGTTAATGGTAATGATAATTCATATTTTCAATAGTTGAAAATTTGAGATGAATTTTCATAACTCATAAACAACTCCCGACCGTAAGATCATCTTGAGGATGGTGATCGATTTGGAAGGTTAGTGTACAATCACTTTCTTATGATAGATGTATCTTGAGTCTATGGTGTGGAGACACCAAAGCAAGAGTACAGATACTCATTAAAGAATGAGGGTACTGAGCATGACTACCTCGAGAAGTTATAAGAAAGTCTGCCTTCTCGTCGATGACTGACTCAATGCTATAGTGGTGTGTCTGGTTCTTTGACCTGAGGTGCATCTGTAGTTCATCTTGAGGGTGTTATAGTTTGACCATACCATAACTCGATCTCCTAGCGATTCAGAATCCTAAGGTGTATGTTGGCTATAGCATGTTCATTGTAGGAATTGGATTATACTAATAGGAGATCTATCTACCTCGGTAGATGAGGAGCAGTCCTATAATAATCATGAGATTGAGTCCTTAAGCCCATGGCCATGATAGAGTGAAGATGATAGAAATAGTTTCTATTAGAGTTTCACATTGGACTTGAATCAAATGATTAATCCATATGATGGATATTGGGTTTGATGAGTTCACCTTAACACTAATCCAGTCTGGGCTCAAGATAGAAGAACCCAATTACACAGGTCGCTACACCAAGAGGTTCGCTTTTGATTTTGATGGGTGGCCACCATATACTTCTAGGTGTCATTACTAGATTTTGGGAGCAATTAGAATGATTTAGATGATCGTTCATTCTAATTGTATGAATCAAAAAAGTTTTGATCCATTGAAAGGTGTTTTGATGATGTCGATGATAGAGATCGCGACATGTCTCATTACCATCCGAAACTGAACCTAACTGGATCACAAAAATAAGAGTTTGGATCTGGATGTCATCAATTAGACTAACCCAGCTCAATTGATTTAGATCCAATTAGGTTCAAGGAAATCATGCTAGCACACAATTGAGCCTAATATTATTCTTTTATAATCATTTCGGTTCATCTCGACTGAGCCAAATTTATTTGGGCTCACACAAAAACCTTATCTTAGTCTGACTGGAGCTTGTCCAGATTAGAAAAAGGGTTGTCTTAATTTATTAGATGGATTTAAGACAACACTTGTCAATTCCTATTACCTGCTAATTCCTATTTTTGGATATAGGTCAACAGTTGACCTTGGACACTTGGACATAGGGCCATGTGTGATGCACCTATAGGAGAGCACCTGGGGCTCTTGTTCCCCTGCTAAAAAAGGTAAAAGAGAGGATGCATGCCACCCTAGGCGTGCGCCCCATATGGATAAGAGATGGAGTCCCATCGGTGGGACTCCAGGGTTTCTTCATAGGTTTAAACACCTAGGAGCCAAAGACTTCTGTTTTACCTAGTATTGGTGCCACCTATATAAAATTTTTTGGGGCTCTCATCTGATTAGATCAGATGACATCATCCCACCAATCAGATTTAGATCTGATTGAATAAAGACCTCTGATTGGCCAGGATGATGTAGCACTGCATGGCGCAGCAGGGTCTATTTAAACCTTATCTACACCGGTTAGAGAGCATCTTCCTTTCACCATGCCGCAAGGCTGCCCTCCTCTGTTCCATGCCTTCCTTTGATCCTCTCTCTCTCTCTCTCTCCTCTCCATGTCCAAAGGAGTTGGGCATGGGTTTAAGTACCATCCAAGGAAGAAAGGTGCCTAGATTAGGAAGAAGGCAGCATTGCTGAAAGAGACGATCGCTACTCTTCAAAATTTTTTTTTGAAGAACTTCAAGATTAGATCCAGATCTAATTTTTAAAGAGGTAATTTAGAAGGAGAAGACCTCCAGATCCTGCCTGAGTGGACACTGATAGAGGCTAGGTGCGTGCATGGCTCCTTCCAAAATCTTAGGATCAATCAAGATCATCATGGGTAATCTGATTACCCAAAACAAAGTATAAAATTAAATTAGATTTAATTTTATTTTTATTATATAATATTAGATCTTTAGGATTAGATCTGAGATGTCTTGGATCTAATTAGGATCATAGAAAAAAATTTTGAAATATTTCTTCAGATCCAATTAGATCTGAACGATCCTATATAAGGAAAACAGGATTTTTTCTTTAGTTTGAAGATGAAAACTTATGATAAAAATGCCAAAAATATATTTTTTTTAATTAATAAATTAATTATATTTATAAAATAGCTCAATCATTAATAGGTTGACAATCAACTTTGGGATACATTTTCCAACACTTTGCTCGACCTTGTGTCCCAAGTCATCAAAGCAACTCCC
The DNA here is from genome assembly GCA_006176705.1 of Cocos nucifera. Lineage (NCBI taxonomy): Eukaryota > Viridiplantae > Streptophyta > Magnoliopsida > Arecales > Arecaceae > Cocos > Cocos nucifera. The sequence goes on from QRFJ01004495.1 coordinate 27,823, forward strand.
AAGCCCCCTCAAGATCCTCACACCTAAATCTCAGGCCCGTGGAGGGATATACACCACCTCTATCCTAGGACAACTCCTATCCTAGCCTAAGGACCACACCTTTCCTAGACTCTCAAAAGCCAACACCCTGGCTCCTCCTATGGCCTCCCTAAATGAGCAAGGGTGGTGCTCCCAAGACTTGGGAGACCGTGAAGGACTTAAGGTGGTGGCTCCTAATTGCTAGGATCATCTAGAGTTATATCAGCCGAGATAGAGGGCTAACACACTATTAGGCTAGCTAGGATATGGGTCGAGTTGGCTCAGATTGAGATCAAGTTAGTTCTCTTAGCCAAATAGAAAACGTGTTTTGAAATTCTATGGCTTGATAGGCAATCGAGCCAGCTCGATTCTTCATCAAGCCAGCTCGATCAAGCGGAATAGATGAGCACGAGATTTTCTATTTGGTCTTGGATTGGATCTGATTCAAGAGGTCTTAAGGCCTAGTTTAAGAGGTCTTAAGGTGGCTAATTCATGTATTAGGCTAGGTCTTTAGTCCAAGGAGTGAGGGCGTGCAAGATAAGGGTGTACATGGTTTTGGGTGAGTGCTTTCATGCATGAGTTAGCCTAGGAGAGTTTTTTAGGATGGAGTTTTGTTGGCTCAGGTTGTATATATATATTTTGTATATGTAATATTTTTTTATGAGTAGAATAGAAATCCCTTTACTCCTTGAAACCCTAGCTTCTTCTCCATCTCTCTACTGTCATCCTAAATCTACCAATCATCTGATCTTCATCCTGCTTGCTATCATCCCTATCTTATATTTTTTCAAGATTGGTAGAAGGTACAAGAGCTTCGATGGTTTGAAAATAATTCATAACAAGTGGTATCAGAGCCCGAGTTGTGTGCAAGGAGAAGAAGACGTCGAAAAGTTAAGTTGAAGATCTTCAGGTGCTGTAAATTCAGTAAGATCCTGTCAAGATTTTTCTCAAAGCCCTTGGATTTTGTGTTGCATTTTAGCCTTGGATCTAGCCATGGGAAGTAACATAAAGGTTGATTTCAAGAAGTTCGATAGAAAAGGAAACTTTTTCATGGAAAAAGTTCATGTGGAAGATCTTTTGGTTTAGCTGACTTGGATCAAGCATTAGATGAGAAACCTGAGTAGATGCCAGATCGTCAGTGGATGTCCTTAGAAAAGAAGGCCTGCTCTATGATCAGAGGATGCTTGGTGGATGCAGCACTCTATTCAGTCTTAGAGGAGAGGACTCCAAGAGGTTTGTGGTCAAAGTTGTTGACCATGTATATGGGAAAAAACATATGTAAGAGTTGATGTTGAAGAAGAGACTATATAGCCTTCGGATGCAAGAAGGTGGGACATCTTGGTTCACATCTAGAAGTTCGACTAGATGTGCAATGAGTTGCTAAACATTGGAGTGAAGATGGAGGAAGAAGATAAATCATTGCTTCTATTATGCTCGTTGCTCTCGTCCTTTGATCCATTGGTAACAACGCTGCTCTATGGCAAGGAGATCCTAGAGTATGAAGTCATGGTCTCGATGCTGCAAACCAATGAACAGTGACTAAGGTCGACCAAAGAAGGTGTTCCGTAGGAGGGCTTGATCATGGGGGAGAGACTTGGAAGATCAAAAGAAGAGAGGCAAGTCAAGGGGACGGTCAAAATCTCAAAAGAGCAGGAATAAGAAGGAAGCCAGGTGCTACAAGTGTAATAAGATCGGGCATTTCAGACGTGATTGCCCATAGTGGAAGAACAAAAAGGGAGAGAAGAGTGGATTTGATGCACTTAGTATGATGGCTGATAGTAAGATAGAGAATGATCTCTTGGTTGTATTAGATGGTCATAGAAAATACACAGATATATGGATCCTAGATTCAGCCTATTCACATCACTACATCCCAAATCGGTCTTGGTTTGTTTCATACACCAAGATTGATGAGGAAAGTATGACACTTGGAGATGATCACCCAAGCAGAGTCGCTGGTATTGGGAGCATTGGGGTGAGGATGTTTGATGGGACGGTATGGACTCTTACAAATGTGAAACACATCCCAGATCTAAAGAAAAATCTCATATCACTGGGCTATCTTGAGCAGAGTGGTTGCAGCTTTAGCAGTCATGAGTTTTTTCTCTAATGGTGCTATGGTGGTGATGAGAGGCAAGAGGATGGAGAACAACCTTTATTGGTTGAAAGGATCTATGGTGACCAGAGAATTTGATGCAGCAGCTATAATGCAGGATCAGTAGGGGCTCATCGATTATGGCACTACTATCTAGGCCACATGGGTGACTATAGGATGAAGGAGCTGAGCAAGCATGGTCTAATTTTAGATCTAGATGGAGATGTTACAGAGGTATGCCATGGCAGATGGGTAAAGTGAAGAGAGTACAGTTTGCCATTAGTTCAGCCCATAGTGCAGTCCCAATCCCACTAGAGCTAGTTCACACTGATGTGTGGTGACCGGCTCCATTTCTAGCTAGAAATGGGGTGAGATACTTCTTAACCTTTATAGATGATTTCTCAAGGAAGGTATGGGTCTACTTCATGAAGGAGAAATCAGAAGGCTTCACCAAGTGTGGAAAGCTGAGGTGGAGATGGAGATAGGTTGGAGCTTAAAGTATCTATGGTTAGACAACAGTAGAGAATACACCAGCAAAGAGTTCCAAAGTTTTTATGAGTGTGTCATCAAAAGGCAACTTCTTAGCAAAATTGAGTGGCTGAAAGGATTAACAGAACCCTTTAGGAAAAGGCATGGTGCATGAGGTTGCAGGCAAGGATTCCGAAGGAATTCTGGATTGATGCAGTGGATGCAGCCTGTTATCTGGTGAATTGGTCACTTCATACAAAGTTAGATGGTAGTATTCCAGAGGAGAGATGGTCTGGAAGGAATATTGAAATTAGCTATCTAAGGGTATTTGGGTGCACAGCATTTCTGCATATCAGTGCTAGTGAGCCGAGCAAGTTTGACACCAGGTCACAGAAGATGGTGTTCCTGGAATATCCATGATGAGTCAATGGATACCAGCTATGAAATCTCTTGGAGAAGAAGGTTGTCATTAGTAAGGATGCCACCTTCGATGAGAATTCAGTTCTCCAAAGGCGAGATGGTGTGGAGGAGCAACAGGTGCTGCAGGAGGTCTAGCAGGGTAGCATTGGACAGCTAACATCTTATTCTATTTTACCACTTATAGGTGCATCGGAAGGACTTGGAATTTAGGTGGAGCACTCACCAAAGGTGTCTCCACAAGTAGAGAGAGTTTGGATGGATGAAAGAAGCCATGAGGCCTAGTGGGAGCAAGCTAGACCTAGGACGGATATCGGGGTTGCACTGCACAAGCTCAAAAAGAACATCAGGCAACCGAAATGATATGGCTTCAAAGATATGTTGTCATATGCCTTGGAGATAGCAAACAGGGACCCCTACACCTACAAGGAGGCTATGGATAGTTACGATAGAAAGAGGTGGGTCCAAGCAATGTCTGAAGAGTTGCAGTCTCTCCATAAGAATGAGATGTGGTGATTGGTGAAGTTGCCACGAGGAAAGAAACCCATTGATTGCAAGTGAGTTTATCAACACAAGGGGAGGCCTTCAGAAGAGGGAGGTATCAAGTATAAGGCAGGATTAGTGGTCAGGGGATACTTCTAGAAGGAAGGCATTGACTTCAATGAAGTATTTTCTCCAGTCGTCAGGTATACTTCCATCAGGATGCTGTTGAGCATTGTGGCAGCTCAAGACTTGGAGCTGGAGCAGATGGATGTCAAGATGGCATTCCTTCATGGACATAGAGAGCATTTACATGGAGCAGCCACTAGGGTTCCAATAGCCAAGAGCAGAAGGAAAGATCTATTTGTTGCACAAATCATTGTACGAGCTGAAGCAATCGTCGAGGCAATGGTACAAGCAATTTGACTCTTATATGAGAAGCATTGGACTTTTCAAGTGTGAGTATGACTCTTATGTGTATGTTAAATCTTTGGGAGATGAGTCTAGGGTGTTCCTACTCTTGTATGTGGATGACATTAGCATGCAAGAGCAGGAATGTTATGGAGGAACTAAAGGCAACCTTGTCTCGGGAGTTAGAGATGAAAGATTTGGGGCCTGCAAGGAAGATCTTAGGCATAGAAATCTTCAAAGATCGATCCAAGAGGGTATTGCATTTATCTCAGGGAGGCTACATCAGGAAGATCTTCGAGAGGTTTGAGATTGGAGTAAAATTGGTGGAGCTGCCACTTGCTAGAAACTTCAAACTCTCAAAGACGATCGCCACAGACTAAGGTGGAGGCTTAGGAGATGGAAAGAGTACCATATGCCTCTGGTGTGAGAAGCCTAAAGTATGCCATGGTGTGTTGTAGACTAGATATTGTCCATGCAATGAGCCAGGTCAGTAGGTTCATGGCACAGCTTGGTAGGGAGCACTGGTGAGCACTGAAGTGCATCTTCAAGTACTTGGCGACTATTGTTGGAGTTGGCATCTACTATGGATAGTAAGATGGAGCTGATAAGAGGGTTTGTGGATGCAGATTTTGGTAGAGATGTGGACTCCCGGTTGTCAACAATAGATTTTGTGTTTAGCCTATTTGGAGGTTCGGTTTCATGGATATTGTGCTTGCAACCCATCGTGGCCTTATCCACTACTGAGGTGGAATATATTAGTATCATAGAGGCAATTAAGGAGGCTCTATGACTAAAGCACTTAGCATTGGAGATGGATCTCATGCAAGATGCTGTCAGGGTGTATTGTGACAGCCAGAATGCACTATTACTTGCTTAGAACTCTATCTACCATATGAGGATGAAGCACATCGACATTAGGTTCCACTGGATCAGAGAGCTTGTAGAAGAAGGCTAAGTGGAGCTAGTGAAGGTCCACACCAAGGAGAATCTAGCAGATGCACTAACAAAAATACTTTCATGGGACAGCTTTTGTAGATGTCTATATTGATGTTGTAAGTGGTTACCTTATAAATGATCTCTATCAGTTATATATTGATGTTTCTATTTTCAATATCGAGCAAAACGTGAATATCATAGGATCAAAATGACCTAGGGATAGTCTAAATGATAGGTATCACCTTAGGCTAGATCATATAGCGGAAGATAGGGTTAATAAATTGGAGAAATCTGGGCTATTGAGTTCATTGACTTCCGAGTCATATCTAATTTGTGAATTATGCCTTCATAGCAAAATGACCAATCTCCCTTTTATGTGGAAAGGGCCACAGACCTACTTGCCTTAGTACATACATGTGTGTGGCCCATTTGATGTGCTGGCTAGAGGCAACTTTGTCTACTTCATCATCTTTATTGATGATTTATCTTAGTACGGATATGTGTATTTGATGCAACATAAATCTGAAGCTTTTGAAAAGTTCAAAAAATTTGGACATGAAATAGAAAAATGAACTAGAAAACCCATTAAGGTTCTTCAATCAGATCGAGGAGGTCACCTTAGTCGGAAATTCCTAGACTATCTTAAACAAAATGGCACTGTCTCTCAATGGACTTCATCTGGAACACCTCAACTCAATGGAATTTTAGAATAGAGAAAACAAACCTTATTAGATATTGTCCAATCTATGATGAGCTTCATGGACCTTCCTAAGTTTCTTTGGGGACATAGTCTAATGACCGCTATATATTTACTGAATAGGATTTTCTCTAAAGTCATTCCTACCACACCGTATGAGATATGGTATGGTAAGAAACCAATTCTGAGTCACCTTAAAATTTGGAATTGTCCGGCTCATGTCAAGAGATAATAGGCAGACAAGTTAGAGTATAGGTCTTTTAGAGCTCGGTTCATAGAATACCATCCTAAAGAGTCATTAGGATATTATTTCTAAATTCCGGAAGACCACAATGTGATTGTGAGTCAACATGCCATCTTTCTTGAAAAATAGTTTATTCAAGATGGTGGCATCGAAAGGCAAATTAGGCTCGAGGAGAAAGTCTCCCAAGAGCAACGAGCTAAGGATCCTATGAAACTCAATCAGATTGAGCTAGTCCAATCACTACCTCCACCATCTCATAGATTAGAAAGGATTTCCTATCCTCTTGAAAGGTACTTAAGTACTATTTCAGAGGACATAGAGGAAATGTTCCTGATGAAAAATAGGGTTCATCGTGATGATCCCAAAACCTATGACGAGGCGACATTAGATATCGACTCCAAGAAATGGTTAGAGGCAATGAAGTCAGAGATTGACTCAATGTGCTCCAACCAAGTCTGGACCTTGGTAGGTCCACCTGAAGGTATAGTATCTATTGGGTGTAAATGGATCTACAAGAGAAAGATAGGTGCAGATGAGAATGTGGAGACATTCAATGCTAGGTTAGTGGCAAAAGGGTATAGTCAGCACGAAGACATTGACTATCAGGATACCGTTCTCGCTAGTAACCATGCTAAAATCCATCCGTACATTGCTTGCTGTTGCAACCTATTTCGATTATAAAATATAGCAGATGGATGTGAAATTGGCCTTCTTACATGGATAACTTGAGAAAGATATCTATATTGAACAGCTGCTAGGTTTCACATCCAGTGATGCTGATCACAAGGTCTGCTGCAAAGGTCCATCTATGCACTTAAGCAAGCATCTCGAAGCTGGAATGCTTGTTTCAATGATGTGATTAAATCATTTGGATTCATCAAGAATGAGGAATCATGTGTATTCAAAAAGGTCAGTGGGAGCGTTGTTGTCTTCCTCGTATTGTATGTGGATGACATCCTCCTTATTGCGAATGATATTCTCATATTGACTATAATTAAAATGTGGTTATCAAAAGTGTTCTCTATGAAAGACCTAGGAGAGGCATCATTTATTCTAGAAATTAAGATCTATAGGGATAGACCGAATAGGATGCTAGGTCTCTCACAGAAGATGTACATAGATGAGGTACTAAAGAGATTTAGCATGGAAAACTTCAAGAGGGGATTGGTGCCCTTCAGACATGGCATTCATCTCTCCAAGAAGATGTATCCCAATACACCTAAGGAGATTGAACGCATGAGCAAGATCCCTTATGCTTCGGTAATAGGGAGCCTCAAGTATGTTTACATGACCTGATATCGCCCATACTGTGAGTGTCACGAGTAGATATCAGTCGAATCTAAGTGAAGAGCACTAGACTTCTATGAAATGTATCCTTAAGTACTTGAGAAGGACTAAGGATATGTTTTTGATTTTTGGTAATGGAGAACTCCAGGTCCAGGGTTATACAGGTCAGATTTTATGTCTGATATAGATGATCGAAAGTCAACATCAGGTAGTATGTTTGTGTGCAATGATATTGCTGTCAGCTGGAAGAGTTCCAATCAGATTGTGATAGTAGATTTTACCATGAAAGCAGAGAGTACATCGTTGCATCGGAAGCTACAAAAGAGGCATTCTGGTATAAGAAGTTTGCCTTAGAACTTGGAGTGATGCCATCAGATGCCGTCCCTCTATACTATGATAACAATAGTGCTACTTGGAGTAAAATTGGTATCAGAGGGTATTGCATTTATCTCAGGGAGGCTACATCAGGAAGATCTTCGAGAGGTTTGAGATTGGAGTAAAATTGGTGGAGCTGCCACTTGCTAGAAACTTCAAACTCTCAAAGACGATCTCGCCACAGACTAAGGTGGAGGCTTAGGAGATGGAAAGAGTACCATATGCCTCTGGTGTGAGAAGCCTAAAGTATGCCATGGTATGTTGTAGACTAGATATTGTCCATGCAATGAGCCAGGTCAGTAGGTTCATGGCACAGCTTGGTAGGGAGCACTGGTGAGCACTGAAGTGCATCTTCAAGTAGGACATTAGGTTCCACTGGATCAGAGAGCTTGTAGAAGAAGGCTAAGTGGAGCTAGTGAAGGTCCACACCAAGGAGAATCTAGCAGATGCACTAACAAAAATACTTTCATGGGACAGCTTTTGTAGATGTATGAAATCGATGTGTTTGATGGATAAGATAGAGTTGCCTCAAGCCTTGGGGCACCAAGGTGGAGATTGAAAGAGAAAGGATGATGCTCCCAAGACTTAGGAGACCGTAAAGAAGTCAAGATGGTAGCTCCTGAAGGCTAGGATCGGTTGAAGTTGTATCAACTGAGATAGAGGGTTGACACACTATCAGGCTGGCTCCGATATGGGTTGAGCCGGCTCAGACTGAGATCAAGCCAGCTCGAGCCAAAATTTAGCTGGCTCTCTTAATCCAATACAAAACATATTTTGAGACTCTATGGCCTAATAGGCAGTCGAGTCAGCTCGAGTCTTCGTTGAGCTAGCTTGTTCAAGCGGACAGATGGGCATCGGATTTTTCTGTTTAGTCTTTGATTGGGTCTAATCTAAGGGTTCTTAAGGCCTAGTTTAAGAGTTCTTAAGATGGCTAATTCATATATTGGCCAAGGTCTTTAATCCAAGGGATGAGAGCATGCGAGACATGGATGTACATGGGCTTGGATGAGTGGTTTCATGTATGAGTTAGCCTAGGAGAGTTTTGTAGAGTTGAGTCTTGTCGGCTTAGGGTGCATATATATATTTTGTATATGTAATATTTTTTGATGAGCGGAATAGAAATTTCTTTTCTTCTTAAAACCCTAGCTTCTTATCTATCTCTCTCTATCGCCACCCTAAATCTACCAATCATCTAATCTTCATCCTGCTTGCTATCATCTCCAACTTGTTTCCTTAGGGTTGATAGAAAGTACAAGGATTTTCACAGATCCAAGAAAATTCATAACACTCCAAAGGCTTGAAAGCACCATAAATCCTTACAATCTCCATTTTGGTACACTGAAGCCTTGGCATACCCCTGGCAATACCCTTCTGCATGATCCCGCTATTGATGCATGCCCTGATAGCTCCTCATGCAGACCTTGCCACTGCCATCCTTCTTTAGCTGTTGAGCTCTCATTGAGGCCTTTAGGATGATCGCTGATAAGTACCATAAATTTACCAATAAAAGCATTAATTTAATAACTAATTTATTTTAATTTTTAAGAATTAATAATTAATTTATATATTTTTTTAAGAAATTAATATTTTTATTATTTAAAAAATTAATAAAAAATAATAAAAATAAAAAATATTATTATCAATAAAAAGAACTTATTTTTTTGATCATAATAAAATAAATTTGGAGTAAAATGAAGCTAAAATAGATTCGATATAATTTTTAAAGAAAAAAATAAATTAAATAAAAAAGGAATCAGCTCAGTCAACTTGCCTAGCCCAGCCGGCATGCCCAGCCAATCCATCACATTCAACTCAGCCAGCACATCCCAGCTCAACTGGTGCATCGCTTAAGCGGCTCAGCTAGATAAGTTCATCTGTCGGTCCATGATCCAGGCGTGGACCACCAACTCAGCAGAAGACAGCCAATCACATGTTGCCACGTGGTGGACCAAGACCATTAACAGGTTTATAGAAAATTCATCATGATGTATAGGGACAAAATGATAATTTTAGAGGCCAAGCTATGCGTTGATTGATTACGATCTGCGGTACGCTCGGTCTACACGATCCATAACTACAGGAATGGCGCGATCGGATAGTAGTGGTTGTTTTTGGTCCAGATCCAATGGTTGCCATTCTCTCCTATTTTGGTTCAAGTTTCAATAGTGATCCGGCATGGGATCGAACGGCTCCAAGCATTCTAGAACATGATTAGACGGCTGATGAAGCTCCTGACTTGATTAAAATGCCCAAGCATGCGATCAATGGCCAGATTTCTCTCATCAAAGCTCCATCGGATGGCTAGGAGACATTCAGACTTGATCTAGGATTTTAAACTTGATTTTTTGGGAATTTTGGGACCGTTTGATCTCCATATGATGGCCAGACTTCACCTAAAATAGCAGAATTCAATCAGGTACACTTTTAATCTGATTTTCACTAAAATTTCATTATTTTTGCCGATCAAAGTCTACCTTAATCCCATATTACCTACAGCAAAGATCTCCAGCCCTCCAACATCTATAAATAAGACCCCAGGCCTCTAAGAAAAGTTGTCTTCGATCATAGGAAAGCGATGGTCCAGGGTGGGAGCCACGCTTGGGTTAGAGACTACTTCAAAGCAATGGGTGTTGCGAAAAAGAGCTGTCTCCTATGCCTTCTTCATGCCGACATCGATCCAAGATCAAAGATTAGCTTATTTTAATTTTTTTTTCTTTTTAAATTTTACGTATTTAAATTTTAAATTAAATATTAATTAATATAAAATTTAGTTTTCTACTATTTAAATTTTACGCTCTTTATTTTTATTACAAATTTAATTATTGGTCTTTAATTTTAATTACAAATAGATGCTAAGATCTAGCTAGTAGATCTTAGTACCCAAAATTTATTTTCATGTAATTTTTAAAATTTTTGCTATTTAACTTTATGCAATTTTAATTTTCTTTTTTTGACTTCAAAATTTTTTTCTTTTCATTTGACGAAAATCAAAGATTTCAAAATAAAAATACTACCTTCTCTATGGATTCGATCCGACTCACAACTTTCTATCTATTTTTAATTGTTAAATAAGTCAAAATTAAACTGATAAATATGGTGTCTTAACGATAACATCATGCTCTTATCAAGTTTTTGACGCCATTGCTTGGAAAGGCAAGAGCATTAATTTTTTTATTTCTTTATTTTTTATAAATTAATTATAAATAATTTTTTAATTTTTTTAATTTTTTGTAAATAGTGCTTACTAACTTTTTCTTTTTTATTTTGTAGAAAAAAGAAGAAAAAAAGAGAGAGCAAAAAGATTAGGGCAAGGAAGAAGCTTGCAATCCTACTTCATGAGATCAATCCTAACTCTAGATTATTTTTATTATTTATTTTATTTTAAAATTAAATTAAAAAATATCTACTTAAACCTAATTAAAAGCTTCATGATAAGATTAGAAATCCTAATTGCATAGAGCATGCATCATATTAGTTTTATTTTTATTTCTTCTAGTGATTACTAGAGGTAAGGTAAGTTTCTCCAAACTCAATTAGTTGCATGCATCTAGTTTGAATTGCATAAAGCCTCTTGCTTAATTTTTTTTTATGCATATTCATATTAAATCAAATTAAGAATACAATCCATTAAACAAGATAAGATGGAGATTTGATCATCCTTCCTTAGCCCACAAACAATCAATCAGCATACTGCATTGACCTAAGCTTTTAATTTTAAAATTAATTAGACATCGTGTTAGATATGTGTGCCCTAGAAGCCAGATTGGCTAACATATATAATATACTTCTAAGGGCAAAATTATAATTTTGACTATAAATAATAAAATGAGTTATTTTCTATCACAGTGTGTATTTCAAAGTGTCTGTGATACATTCCTTGAGTTAATGGTAATAATAGTTCATATTTTCAAGAGTTGAAAATTTTAAGACATGAAATTTCATTATTAACTCATAAAATGCTCCCGATCATAGGATCATCATGAGAATGGTGATTGATCCGGAAGGTTGGTGTACGATCGCTTCTTTAGAATAGATGAGTCTTGAGTCTACAATGTAGAGACACCGAAGTAAGAGTACAGGTACTCATTAGGGAATGGGGCACTGAGCGTGACTACCTCGAGCAATCATGAGGAAGTCTACCTTCTCGTCGATGACTAGCTTGAAGCTGCAGTGGTGTATCTGGTTCTTTGACCAGAGGTGCTTCGGCAGTTTACCTTGAGGGTGTTATAGTTTGACTACACCATAACTCGATCTCCTTAGCCATTTGGAATCCTGAGGTGTATGTTGGCTATAGCATGTTCATTGTAGGAATTGGATTGCACCAATAGGGACTCTATCTACCTTGATAGATGAGGAGCAGCCCATATGATGATCATGAGAATCAAGTCCATAAGCCCATGGCCATGGCAGAGTGAAATAATAGAAAGAGTTTCTATTAGGATTTTCACATTGGATTTGAATCGAATGATTAATTCATATGATGGATATTAGGGTTTGACGAGATCACCTTAACCCTAATCTGGTCGGGGCTCAAGATAGAAGGAACCTAATCACACAAGTAACTGCACCGAGAGGTTTGCTTTTAGTTTTGATGGGTTGCCACCATATGCTGCTAGGTGTCACTAGTGGATTTTGGGAGCAATTAGAATGATTTGGATGATCGATCATACTAGTTGTCTGAATCAAAAAAGTTTTGATCCATCGAAAGGTGTTTTAATGATGTCGATGATAGAGATCGCGACATATCCCATTACCATATGGAACTGAAGCTAACTGGATCACATAAACAAGGATTTGGATCTGCATGTCATCAATTAGACTAACCCGGTACAATTGATTTGAATAAGATTCAATTAGGTTCAAGAAAATCATGCTAGCACACAATTGAGCCTAATGTTCTTCTTTAATAATCATTAAAGCTTGTCTCGACTGAAACAAATGTATTTGGGCTTGCTCAGGTTCCTTTACTTGGTCTGACCGGAGCTTGTTCAGATCAAAAAAAGATTGTCTTAATTTATGAGATAAATTTAAGATAACACATGCCATTTTCGATCACCTGCTAATTCCTATTTTTGAACACTGGTCAAATATTGTCCCTGGATAATTGGACATCTGCCCATGTATCATGCGCCTATAGGAGAGTACCTAGGGCGTTGTCCCCCTGCTAAATGCAGACAAGAAGAGGGTGCATGCCTAGAGAGGAGTGCACCCCATGAGGATAAAAGAGGAGTCCCATACAGATGGGACTTCAGGGTTGCTTTAGGGGATTAAACTCTATGCCACCAAGAACTCTTGTTTGACCTAGTTTTGGCACTACCTTAGGAGGGTTTTGAGGGTCTCTCATCTAATTGGATTAGATGATGTCATCCCATCAATCAGATTTAGATCTGATTGCTCAAAGGGCCATGATTGGTGGGATGATGTGGCACTGCATGGCACAGCAGGGTCTATATAAACCCTATCTACACCTAAGTTTCAACCTTTAGCCCATGCCACAAAGCCTCTCTCCCTCTTTCTTCATGCCACCCTCTGGTCCTCTCTCTCCTCTTCACACCCAAGGGGTTTTGGGCATGAATAAGGTGCAATCCAAGCAAGTGAAATGCATCAGAAAAGGAAGAAGGTAGCACTGCTGCAAGAGACAATGATAGTTCTGCAAAAGGTATTTTGAAGACCTTCAAGATCAGATCTATATCTGATTTTTGAAGGATTAATTGAGAAGGAGAAGATCTCCAGTTTCTATCCGAGTGGATACCGGTAGAGGCCAGGTGCTTGCATGGCTACTTCTAGAACCTCAGGCAAATATCAGGATCGTCACAGGATAATTGGATTGCCCAAAATAAAGGTATAATTAAAGTAGATTTAATTTTTATTTTTATTTTGTTTTTATTATTAGATCAATAAGATCAGATCTGAGGAATTTCAGATCTGATTAGGATCTTAAAGGAAAAATTTTTGAAGTCCCTCTTAATCCAATCAGATCTGAACAAACCTGATCCAAAAAATAGGTTTTTCTCTTCAACTGGTATTAGAGCCAGGTTCCATAATTCATTAGATCTAGCGGCCGAGCTTGTGCCCCTCCTTTGGATCACTTTTGTTTGTACTTGGAAGCTCTTCATGCAGTGCTAAAACTTCCAATTCTTCCTTTTGTTTTTGCTCTTTTCTACTTCTTGGATATATCTCTTGCCTCAGTTGTCCTGAATGTCTTTAGGTTTATTGTAGGATTCCTTGCTCTCTATCTTCTGGCTGAGGTTCTGTTGGTGCATCGTCTTGGCATCACCTAGCTCTGATGCCATATTGTGAAAGCCCCTGATCTTTAGCGTGGACCACAGGAGACCTTTGACATTCTCTAAGGCAGCGTATCATAGATCCATCACCTATTTGGGTTACCTCCCTCCTTAGGCTTAAGGGAGGCACCCCCTCTCTCTAGGGCTTCTTCAGGAACCTAAAGCAACTACTCCAAAGAGAAGAGAGAAGAGAGGTTGAAGAGAGAAAATATCTATATTGCTTACACCTTTTAAAACCCTAATACAACCTATGTATTTATACAAAGCCATTAGGCCCGACCAAAAACTTTCCTGGCCAACCCAATACATGAAAGCACTCATCGAGCCCATGTACACCCATGTCTCCCATGCTCTCATCCTTTGGATCTAAGCCCGACCCATATATGAGTTAGCCCCCTCAGGACCTCTCAAACCAGGTCTTAAGACCCCTAGGATAAGTTTCTATCCTAGCCCCAAATAGACCCTCGCGTAGCTCTACCCGTGGACTAAGCAGGTTCACTCTCAGCACTAAGTCGGCTAACCTAAGACTGGGTTGGCTCAATTTTTGACTAAGCCGATCCAGTTGCATGCCATGCTGCAGTCCTGAACGTGCTCCTCTCTATTTGTCCTATCCTTTGAGACTTAGCCAATTTAGTTTCAGACTGAACCGGCTAATCTGCAGAAATGATCTAGTCTTGATTCTCTAGCTTTGGTTCCTTACTACACCTTGAATCCCAAGTCTCTGAAGCACCAACCAAGCTTCTAAAATCCCTGGAGCCAACATCTTTGCTTCTCCCATGGCCTCCCAAGGCTTGGGAGCACCATCAATCCTCACAATCTCCACCTTAGTGCCCCAAGCCTTGGCAAACCCCTCGGCAATGCACTCTTGCATGATCCCACTAATGATGCGCATCCTGATAGCAACTATGCAAACATCGCCTCTGCTAATCCTCTACAGCTATTGTGCATCGTTGAGGACTTTGGGATGACCGCCTCCATCGCTGAAGATCTAT
>QRFJ01004495.1:43526-74169 GCA_006176705.1 Cocos nucifera
CAAAGATCTCCAGCCCTCCAACATCTATAAATAAGACCCCAGGCCTCTAAGAAAAGTTGTCTTCGATCATAGGAAAGCGATGGTCCAGGGTGGGAGCCACGCTTGGGTTAGAGACTACTTCAAAGCAATGGGTGTTGCGAAAAAGAGCTGTCTCCTATGCCTTCTTCATGCCGACATCGATCCAAGATCAAAGATTAGCTTATTTTAATTTTTTTTTCTTTTTAAATTTTACGTATTTAAATTTTAAATTAAATATTAATTAATATAAAATTTAGTTTTCTACTATTTAAATTTTACGCTCTTTATTTTTATTACAAATTTAATTATTGGTCTTTAATTTTAATTACAAATAGATGCTAAGATCTAGCTAGTAGATCTTAGTACCCAAAATTTATTTTCATGTAATTTTTAAAATTTTTGCTATTTAACTTTATGCAATTTTAATTTTCTTTTTTTGACTTCAAAATTTTTTTCTTTTCATTTGACGAAAATCAAAGATTTCAAAATAAAAATACTACCTTCTCTATGGATTCGATCCGACTCACAACTTTCTATCTATTTTTAATTGTTAAATAAGTCAAAATTAAACTGATAAATATGGTGTCTTAACGATAACATCATGCTCTTATCAAGTTTTTGACGCCATTGCTTGGAAAGGCAAGAGCATTAATTTTTTTATTTCTTTATTTTTTATAAATTAATTATAAATAATTTTTTAATTTTTTTAATTTTTTGTAAATAGTGCTTACTAACTTTTTCTTTTTTATTTTGTAGAAAAAAGAAGAAAAAAAGAGAGAGCAAAAAGATTAGGGCAAGGAAGAAGCTTGCAATCCTACTTCATGAGATCAATCCTAACTCTAGATTATTTTTATTATTTATTTTATTTTAAAATTAAATTAAAAAATATCTACTTAAACCTAATTAAAAGCTTCATGATAAGATTAGAAATCCTAATTGCATAGAGCATGCATCATATTAGTTTTATTTTTATTTCTTCTAGTGATTACTAGAGGTAAGGTAAGTTTCTCCAAACTCAATTAGTTGCATGCATCTAGTTTGAATTGCATAAAGCCTCTTGCTTAATTTTTTTTTATGCATATTCATATTAAATCAAATTAAGAATACAATCCATTAAACAAGATAAGATGGAGATTTGATCATCCTTCCTTAGCCCACAAACAATCAATCAGCATACTGCATTGACCTAAGCTTTTAATTTTAAAATTAATTAGACATCGTGTTAGATATGTGTGCCCTAGAAGCCAGATTGGCTAACATATATAATATACTTCTAAGGGCAAAATTATAATTTTGACTATAAATAATAAAATGAGTTATTTTCTATCACAGTGTGTATTTCAAAGTGTCTGTGATACATTCCTTGAGTTAATGGTAATAATAGTTCATATTTTCAAGAGTTGAAATTTTAAGACATGAAATTTCATTATTAACTCATAAAATGCTCCCGATCATAGGATCATCATGAGAATGGTGATTGATCCGGAAGGTTGGTGTACGATCGCTTCTTTAGAATAGATGAGTCTTGAGTCTACAATGTAGAGACACCGAAGTAAGAGTACAGGTACTCATTAGGGAATGGGGCACTGAGCGTGACTACCTCGAGCAATCATGAGGAAGTCTACCTTCTCGTCGATGACTAGCTTGAAGCTGCAGTGGTGTATCTGGTTCTTTGACCAGAGGTGCTTCGGCAGTTTACCTTGAGGGTGTTATAGTTTGACTACACCATAAGTCGATCTCTTAGCCATTTGGAATCCTGAGGTGTATGTTGGCTATAGCATGTTCATTGTAGGAATTGGGTTGCACCAATAGGGACTCTATCTACCTTGATAGATGAGGAGCAGCCATATTATGATCATGAGAATCAAGTACATAAGCCCATGGCCATGGCAGAGTGAAATAATAGAAAGAGTTTCTATTAGGATTTTCACATTGGATTTGAATCGAATGATTAATTCATATGATGGATATTAGGGTTTGACGAGATCACCTTAACCCTAATCTGGTCGGGGCTCAAGATAGAGGAACCTAATCACACAAGTAACTGCACCGAGAGGTTTGCTTTTAGTTTTGATGGGTCGCCACCATATGCTGCTAGGTGTCACTAGTGAATTTTGGGAGCAATTAAAATGATTTGGATGATCGATCATACTAGTTGTCTGAATTAAAAAAGTTTTAATCCATCGAAAGGTGTTTTAATGATGTCGATGATAGAGATCGCGACATATCCCATTACCATATGGAACTGAAGCTAACTGGATCACATAAACAAGGATTTGGATCTGCATGTCATCAATTAGACTAACCCGGTACAATTGATTTGAATAAGATTCAATTAGGTTCAAGAAAATCATGCTAGCACACAATTGAGCCTAATGTTCTTCTTTAATAATCATTAAAGCTTGTCTCGACTGAAACAAATGTATTTGGGCTTGCTCAGGTTCCTTTACTTGGTCTGACCGGAGCTTGTTCAGATCAAAAAAAGATTGTCTTAATTTATGAGATAAATTTAAGATAACACATGCCATTTTCGATCACCTGCTAATTCCTATTTTTGAACACTGGTCAAATATTGTCCCTGGATAATTGGACATCTGCCCATGTATCATGCGCCTATAGGAGAGTACCTAGGGCGTTGTCCCCCTGCTAAATGCAGACAAGAAGAGGGTGCATGCCTAGAGAGGAGTGCACCCCATGAGGATAAAAGAGGAGTCCCATACAGATGGGACTTCAGGGTTGCTTTAGGGGATTAAACTCTATGCCACCAAGAACTCTTGTTTGACCTAGTTTTGGCACTACCTTAGGAGGGTTTTGAGGGTCTCTCATCTAATTGGATTAGATGATGTCATCCCATCAATCAGATTTAGATCTGATTGCTCAAAGGGCCATGATTGGTGGGATGATGTGGCACTGCATGGCACAGCAGGGTCTATATAAACCCTATCTACACCTAAGTTTCAACCTTTAGCCCATGCCACAAAGCCTCTCTCCCTCTTTCTTCATGCCACCCTCTGGTCCTCTCTCTCCTCTTCACACCCAAGGGGTTTTGGGCATGAATAAGGTGCAATCCAAGCAAGTGAAATGCATCAGAAAAGGAAGAAGGTAGCACTGCTGCAAGAGACAATGATAGTTCTGCAAAAGGTATTTTGAAGACCTTCAAGATCAGATCTATATCTGATTTTTGAAGGATTAATTGAGAAGGAGAAGATCTCCAGTTTCTATCCGAGTGGATACCGGTAGAGGCCAGGTGCTTGCATGGCTACTTCTAGAACCTCAGGCAAATATCAGGATCGTCACAGGATAATTGGATTGCCCAAAATAAAGGTATAATTAAAGTAGATTTAATTTTTATTTTTATTTTGTTTTTATTATTAGATCAATAAGATCAGATCTGAGGAATTTCAGATCTGATTAGGATCTTAAAGGAAAAATTTTTGAAGTCCCTCTTAATCCAATCAGATCTGAACAAACCTGATCCAAAAAATAGGTTTTTCTCTTCAACTGGTATTAGAGCCAGGTTCCATAATTCATTAGATCTAGCGGCCGAGCTTGTGCCCCTCCTTTGGATCACTTTTGTTTGTACTTGGAAGCTCTTCATGCAGTGCTAAAACTTCCAATTCTTCCTTTTGTTTTTGCTCTTTTCTACTTCTTGGATATATCTCTTGCCTCAGTTGTCCTGAATGTCTTTAGGTTTATTGTAGGATTCCTTGCTCTCTATCTTCTGGCTGAGGTTCTGTTGGTGCATCGTCTTGGCATCACCTAGCTCTGATGCCATATTGTGAAAGCCCCTGATCTTTAGCGTGGACCACAGGAGACCTTTGACATTCTCTAAGGCAGCGTATCATAGATCCATCACCTATTTGGGTTACCTCCCTCCTTAGGCTTAAGGGAGGCACCCCCTCTCTCTAGGGCTTCTTCAGGAACCTAAAGCAACTACTCCAAAGAGAAGAGAGAAGAGAGGTTGAAGAGAGAAAATATCTATATTGCTTACACCTTTTAAAACCCTAATACAACCTATGTATTTATACAAAGCCATTAGGCCCGACCAAAAACTTTCCTGGCCAACCCAATACATGAAAGCACTCATCGAGCCCATGTACACCCATGTCTCCCATGCTCTCATCCTTTGGATCTAAGCCCGACCCATATATGAGTTAGCCCCCTCAGGACCTCTCAAACCAGGTCTTAAGACCCCTAGGATAAGTTTCTATCCTAGCCCCAAATAGACCCTCGCGTAGCTCTACCCGTGGACTAAGCAGGTTCACTCTCAGCACTAAGTCGGCTAACCTAAGACTGGGTTGGCTCAATTTTTGACTAAGCCGATCCAGTTGCATGCCATGCTGCAGTCCTGAACGTGCTCCTCTCTATTTGTCCTATCCTTTGAGACTTAGCCAATTTAGTTTCAGACTGAACCGGCTAATCTGCAGAAATGATCTAGTCTTGATTCTCTAGCTTTGGTTCCTTACTACACCTTGAATCCCAAGTCTCTGAAGCACCAACCAAGCTTCTAAAATCCCTGGAGCCAACATCTTTGCTTCTCCCATGGCCTCCCAAGGCTTGGGAGCACCATCAATCCTCACAATCTCCACCTTAGTGCCCCAAGCCTTGGCAAACCCCTCGGCAATGCACTCTTGCATGATCCCACTAATGATGCGCATCCTGATAGCAACTATGCAAACATCGCCTCTGCTAATCCTCTACAGCTATTGTGCATCGTTGAGGACTTTGGGATGACCGCCTCCATCGCTGAAGATCTATGCTTGCTTCTTGGCACCACCCTAGAATTGTAGGATCCCTTCTGCTTAGCAACTGCATCACATTCTTAGGACTTTTCTGGAGAACCTACAACATTTCTGCATCAGTACATGCTATACCACCTGACATAATCTCCTTAGAGCTATGCTTGTCCACCTACACATGTTGCTCCACTAGGAACTATGCATCACCGGCACTGACCCTTAGCTTTGAACTCATTCCAAACATTCTCTCTACTTGTGAAGCCACCACCATGGAGCTCCACCTATATCCGAAGTCCATTTGATGCCATAGAAGTCGACTCTGTCATTGAGTCCCTTGAGGCCAACCACTCAATGCTGCACTACTGAGCTTGCTGCTGCACCTCGAACACCGTCGTTTCTCCTTCGAACCCTCCGCACTCTGCAGCCCTCTTCGAAGCCATCTCGGATACCTTCGCAATCCATGGGCATCTCCAAAACCTAATAGCTCATCCAACTCTTCTGAATCCAGTAATTGAACCCTAGAAAATTCCATCCTAGCCTTCTCCTCTTCTGCCCTTGCACTACCCATCGCTTCAGTTACACCAGGAGGAACTACAGCTCAAATCCTATCCTGGGCTCAGACCCATCTACCTCATCTTGAGGCTCCCGAGGCTCCATGGCTCTTCTTATGACCTGCTTCCAATCTTCCTAAGATGCCTCTTGACATTCTTTGCTGAGATACCTCCCTCGATTGCTGCACCATCGAGCCTCTCTTAGCCTCGTGTCTTCAGGAATGCACTACTACAGCACTCTAGTGCTTCCTACCTCATCTCGATGCTGCCTTCTCATAGGTATCCAAGTCCTCTCCTGCTATACATAAATCATCCTCTACTGAACTGTGACTCTCCCTGGTGCTCCTATAGAAGAAACCTGATCCAGGATACTCCCGACTGCCTAAGACCTCTTGATGCTCCTTGAGACCTCCTGGTTCTCATTGAGACCTTCTCTCGATCTCATTAAGATGCCCCTGACACTTTCTACTAAGATACCTCACTCGGCTGCTATACCACCGAGCCTCTCTCAGCTCTGTGCCTCCAGGGTAGCACTCCTGTAGCACTCTAGTGCTTCCTGACTTGTCTCTACACCGCTCTACAGTCGCCCAGCCCTAACCTACTAGACCTCCATGGATCATCTATCTTCATCATCCCTAAGACTCCGCAAATCCATGCTCTGATCAAACCACTGAATACATCTTCGACTATTCCACCTTCCTACAATCGAAGGACATATAGTCACTTCTTCAGCCTTTTTTTGACCATTATCTCTTGAATAACCTCTCTTCAATAGCTCCACATTGCCCATCCATCTAGAGAAGCTTGATGCTCTCTAGTGAGATGCTTTCCTCGGCTGCTGCATTTCCGAGCTTCTCTCAATCCTGCATCTCCAGGAAAGCACTACTGCGGCGGTCCAGCACTCCCTACCTTGTCTATTATCATACACCTCAGTTTTTCCACCAAGATCGACCAGCAAATCATGCATCCAAACCTTACATTCTAGGACAAATCCTTCTCGTTAATCCTCTCAACCTCCACCTTCAACCCACTACTTTTGATTGGCTAAACCATAATAATAACAAAGATAGATCTGAATACCATGGAATACTTATGCAGATTCCTGATTTCATCCTGTAAGACTTCTTCACTTCCACGCACCATCAGGCTCTGATATCAATTGTTGGTCATCATCTTGGTATCACCTAGCTCTGATGCCATATTATGGAAGCTCCTCATCTTTAACATGGACCATAGGAGATCTTTGACGTTCTCTAAGATGGCATATCATAGATCCATCACCTAGATATATGCTGGGGCACCTCCCTCCTTGGGCTTGATGGAGGCACCCCCTATCTCCAGGGCTTCTTTAGGAACCAAGGGCAACTACTCTAGAGAGAAGAGAGAGAAGAGGTTGAAGGGAGAAAAGATCTATCTTGCTCGCACCTTTTAAAACCCTAATTCAACCTATGTATTTATACATAGCTATTAGGCCCGACCAAAAACTCTCCTGGCTAACCCAATACATGAAAGCACTCATCGAGCCCATGTACACCCATGTCCCTATGCTCTCATCTTCTGGATCTAAGCCCAATCCATACATGAGTTAGCCCCCTTAAGACCTCTCAAACCAGGCCTTAAGATAGCTAGGATAAGTTCCTATCCTAGCTCCAAATAGACTCTCGTATAGCTTTGCCTGCAGACTAAGCCGACTTAGTCTCAACACTGAGCCGGCTAACCTAAGACTGGGTTGGATTAGTTTTAGACTGAGCCAACCTAGTTGCATGCCATGCTGCAATCCTAAATGTACTCCTCTCTATTTGGTCTGTCCTTTGAGACTTAGCTAATCCAGTTTTAGATTGAGCCGGCTAACCTGCAGTAATAACCCTTTCTATAGTCTTGATTCCCTGGCTTTGGTTTCTTGCTCCATCTTGAATCCTAGGTCTCCAAAGCACTAACCAAGCCCCTAGAACCTCTGGAGCCAACATGCTGGCTCCTCCTATGGCCTCCCAAGGCTTGGGAGCACCATCAATCCTCACAAGTTCATCCCATAATTTCTCTACCCTGGACCTTCTTCATCCTTATGCACCACCCTTCTACTGAGGACTAGTGATATTTATCCTCGCAGTTCAATAAGAAGGGGTTACTCAAGGATGCCCCTTCCTCTATTTATAATTGAAAGGAAAAGTTCTTCTTTGTATCATGTCCCTCAGTAGAGCTAGGGCTTCCTTCTTAGGGCCAACTAAGGGACTCAATGAATAAAGCTCCTAGGCTAGAGCAAAAGGATCCATGATGGATTTTGTCAGCTTACCGATATCCTTTTGGAGATATCCACTCGAATCGGCTTGCTATTAAATAGGATTCTAAGTAAGTCTGTAGTTAAGACTCCATATAAGATATATGAAAGAAAAATCTGATTTTCCATCGCAGGATCATCCAAATCTGATTAGATCTGAGGTGAATTTTTCTACAAAAATTTCTATGATCCAATCAGATCTGATCATGGTGATTTGATATTAAAAATTAAATTAAAATTAAACCAGATCTAATTTCAAGTACCTGATTGGGTAATCTAATTATCCTGCGACGATCCAGATCATTCTTGAGGTTCTGGAAGGAGTCATGCATGCACCAGACCTCTACCGATATCCACTTAGATAGGATCTAAATGTCTTCTCCTCATAAATCTCTCTTCCAAACATCAAATCTGAATCTAATATATAAATCTTTCAAAATAATTTCTAAAGGCAGTCCGTCCGTCTCACAAACACCATCACATAGAATCTAAATCTTGCACTTAAATACTTGGACCTTCTTCTTTGATTTGTGCCTTACTTTTTAGGCATGTAGAAGAGAGGCAGAAAGAGGATAGAGGGGATGTGGGAAATGGTAAGGGCGATAGCACTTGGGTGTGGAAAATAATTTCATGAGACCAAAGCTCTTTGGCATGAGAAGGGGTTTAAAACATATGCAACATCTAGAGTCCCAATTGACCAAATAACCTATTATTTGATTTAAAGGGACTCCAGGGATTATTCTACACATGATACCCCAGAACTCATCCAATTTTAATACCAAAAATCAATCTAGAAAGTGGCAACATGAGTAGATAAGGAAGAGTCGATTGCGCCTAGGACTCTTCCCTCAAGAGTTTGATCCAAATCAAACTCTGACAAAAACCCAGTCAACCCATGATAAATCACCAAATTTGGCACACCCATAGCATGTCTCAGGCCCTATCACATATCCAAAAAATAGAGCTAAAGGATTTTTAAAAAAATTTCTAGAAGCATCTGATCAGGTGACACTTAATTCTCTCAAATAGGTCAACTTTTGACCCCAGTCCAATTGCAATAGGAATGGATTTAATTTCAACAATTAATCTAACCTAGACTGGTTTAAGTCAAATGAAATTAAATTATTCAAGATACAAGAATGAGTTAAATCAAATTTGACTTAGTTGCAATGAATTAGAAAGATTACAGAAGAAGAAAGCCAGGCTAAATCATGTGCTAGCACGATTATCTTGAACCTGATTGGATCTAATCCAAATCAATCAAACTAGGTTAGCTCAATTGATGACATCCAAACTAAAACCCTTGTTTGTGTGATCCAATTAGGTTTACTTCTGTATGGTAATGAGACATGCCGCGATCTCTATCATTGACAACATTGAAACACCTTTCGATGGACTAGAACTTTTCTGATTCATACAATTAGAATGATCGATCATCAAAATCATTCTAATTGCTCCCAAAATCCACTAGTAACATCTAATAGTATATGGTGGCAATCCATCAAAACTAAAAATGAATCTCTCGGTGTAGCTACCTGTGTGAATGGATTCTTCTACCTTGAGCCTCGATAGGATTAGGGTTAAAGTGAACTCAGTCAAACCCAACATCCATCATATGAATTAATCATTCGATTCGAGTTCAATGTGAAACCCTAATAGAAACTCTTTCTATCATCTTTTCTCTGCCATGGCCATGGGCTTAAGGACTCAATCTCATGATTATCATAGGGCTCCTCCTCATCTATTGAGGTAGATACATCTCCTATTGGTGCAATCCAATTCCTGTAAT
Organism: Cocos nucifera; assembly: GCA_006176705.1. Lineage (NCBI taxonomy): Eukaryota > Viridiplantae > Streptophyta > Magnoliopsida > Arecales > Arecaceae > Cocos > Cocos nucifera. Next base: position 52,899 of record QRFJ01004495.1, read on the forward strand.
GAACATGCTATAGCCAACATAAACCTCAAGGTTTGAATGGCTAGGAGACTGAGTGATGGTATAGTCAAATTACAACACTATATTGTTTGTCTTCCGCTATATGACCTAGCCTAAGGTGTCACAGATACTTATCATCTAGACTATCCCTAGGTCGCTTTAGTCCTACGGCATTCATGTTTTGCTTAATATTTAACACAGATACATCAATATGCAACTGATAGAGACCATTAATTAAGAATCCACTTGCAATTTTATTTCTTTCAAAACGAATAGTATAGTGGTCCTTAAGAAAGTTAATAATATAACCTTCATGTGCTAAATAAGAAATAGAAATCAATTTTCTGCTTACTGTAGGCACAAAATAACAGTCCATAAGAATCAAATTTAAACCAGACGGTGGTCGAAGAGGGTAGGTTCCCATGGCCATAGCTGCAACTCTTGCTCCATTTTTGATGCATAGGATCATCTCACCATGCCTTAGCCTCCTGCCCTCCTTAAGACCCTACATGGAAGTGCACAAATGAGCATTAGAACCAGAGTCAAGCACCCAACTAGATGCAAAAGAAACTATAAGCTAGATTCTATAATGAGCATACCTCCAAAAGGACCTACCTCCTTCTTGTTCTTCAGGCTGGCCAAGTAAAGAGCACAATTCTGCTTTCAGTAGCCGTCAATGTTGCAATGAAAATATTTTTTCTTGCCAGCCTTCTTCTTCAGCTCTGCCTTCTTCTTCTTCTTCTCACCTTCCATCTTTTGCTTATTCGCAGTCTTCTTCTCCTTCCCAAAAGACTTCCTTTTGGAAGAAATCAACTCCACAGCAAGCACTGAGCCCTTTGAACCTTTCATAGAGAGCTCAGCAGTAACCAATATTGTCATCCACAACTTTTCAAGCATCATCTAACTCAAATACCAAATTGTAGACCCATGATATCGCTCGAACGCCAATCATCCTTGACATTACAAGCACCCCGATACCATGTTGCGGAAGCTCCTGATCTTTAGCATGGACTTAAAGAAACCCGTGACGTTTTCTACGGGCAGCAAACCATCAATCCTCCACCTAGATCTATGATGGGACGCCTCCTCCTTGGGCTTAAGGAAGATGCCCTCCTTCTCTAGGCCTTCTTCAAGAACCTTAGGGCGGCAACTCTAGAGAGAAGAAAAGAAGAGAGTTGAGGGAGAAAAGGTGTGTATTGATTCCAGCATTCATAGCCTCATGAAACCCTAATCCAACCTATGTATTTTTATACATAGCCATTAGGCTCGACTAAGAAACTTCTCTTGGCTAGCCCAATACATGAAAGCACTCACCGAGCCCATGTACACCTATGTCTCTCATGCTCTCATCCTCTGGATCTAGACCCAATCCATATATGAACTAGTCTCCTCAAGACCTCTCATACTAGGCCTTAAGACCCCTAGGATCAACCCAAATTCTAACCCAAAATAGACCCTCACGTAACTCTACCCGTGCACTGAGCCGGCTCAGTCTCAGCACTGAGCCGGCTAAGTTCCACTGGGTCGGCTCAGTCTGAAACTAAGTTGGCCCAGTCTTGTGTCGGGCTAGCAGTTCCAAATGTGCAGCTCTCTATTTTGTCTGTGCACTAAGACTTAGTCGACCCAGTTTTGGACTGAGTCGACTAACCTACAGAAAATCTCCTTGTTGCAATCTTGATTCCTCGGCTTTGGTTTCTTGCTTTACCTTGTGTTCCAGATCTCTGAAGCACCAACCAAGCTCCTGAAATCTTTGAAGCCAACCCCCTGACTCCTCTCATGGCCTTCCAAGGCTTGGGAGCACCATAAATCCTCACAATGTCCACCTTGGTGCCCCAAGCCTTGGCAAACCCCTCGGCAATGACCTCCTACACGTTTCCACTATCCTTGCGCACTCGATAGCACCTATGCAAACATCGCCTCTGCCAATCCTCTTTAGCTGTTGTGCATCCTTGAGACCTTTGGGATAACTGCCATCACCACTGAAGACCTTGGCTTGCACCTCTGCACCATCCTGAAATTGTAGGATCCCTTCTGCTTAGTAGCCTTATCATTTTTTTTGGACTTTCCTAGAGAACCAGCAACATTCTTGTATCGGCACTCGCTACAAACATTGACATGGTCTCCTCATATCTACGCTTGTCCTCCTACACATGTCGCTCCATCTAGAACTGTGCATCACCGATGCTAGTGCTAGGATATCAATCCTCCCGCACCCCTCTGCTCTAAACTCATGTCAAATTCCTCCGTAATTATGAAGCCACCTCTCTAGAGCTCCACCTATATCCGAAGTTCACTTGATGCCGTAGAAGCCAACTTTGTCACCGAGTCTCTCAAGGCCAACCACTCAATGCTGCATAGTTGAGCCAACCGCTGCACCTCAAACACCATCACTGTCCCTTCGAACCCTCCATGCTCTACGGACCCCTTCGAAGCCATCTCGGATACCTCTGCAACCCGTAGGTACCTCCGAAACCCAAGAGCTCATTCAACTCTTTTGAAACCAGTACTGAACCTTAAGGAATTCCACCCTAGTCCTTCTCTTCTGCCCCTACACTAGCCATCGCTTCAGTTGCGCCCAGAGAACCATCCTCCATCTGAACTATGACTCTCCCTCATGCCCCTATAGAAGAAACCTAATCCATGATACTCCCGACTGCCTAAGACCTCCTGACGCTCCCTAAGACCTCTTAGCTCTTCCTACGCTCTCGATCTCCCTAAGAAGCCCCTGATACCATCTGCTGAGATATACTCCTCGGCTGTTGCACCACCGAGCCTCTCTCAGCCCCTGTGCCTCCAAAGTAACACTTTTGCAGCACTCCCGTGCTTCCTGACTCGTTTCTATGCCGCTCTACAGCCGTCTGACCCTGACCTACTGGACCTCCATGGATCATCCATCTCCATCACTCCCAAGACTTTGCAAATCCATGCTCTAGTCGAACCGCTAAATACATCTCTGACTACTTCTCCGCATTCCTAACACCAAAGGACATATAGTCTCTTCTTCAACCATCCTTCGACCATTACCCCTTGGGAAACCTCTCTTGAACAGCCCTACATTGCCTATCTTCCTAGAGAATCCTGATGCACTCTATTGAGATACCTTCCTCAACTGCTGCATTACTGACCCTCTCTCAAACCTGCATCTCCAGGGAAGCACTATTGTAGCACTCCAGCGCTCCCTGCCTATCACATAATTGTCATACACCCTGACCTTTCCATCAAGATCGATCAATAAATCATGCACCAAATCCTTTCACCTTAGGAAAATCCCTTCTCGTTAATCCTCTCAACCTCCGCCTTCAGCTCGCTGCTCTTGGTTGGCCAAACCACAGCAATAACAAAGATTTGAGACATACCATGGAATCCTTATACTGATTTCTGATTTCACCTTGTACAACTTCTTTCCTTCCATACACCACCAGGCTCTGATACTAGATGTTGGCACATAACGTTCCAGGCATCACCTAACTCTGATACCAAATTATAGACTCATGATATCACTTGAACATCAATCATCCTTGACCTCACAAGCACCCCGATACCATGTTGTAGAAGCTCTTGATCTTTAGCACGAACCTGAAGGAACCTATGACATTCTCTATGGGCAATAAACCATCGATCCTCCACCTGAATCTATGATGGGGCACCTCTCTCCTTGGGCTTGAGGGAGATGCTCCCCTTTTCTAGGCCTTCTTCAAGAACCCTAGGACGGCAACTCTAGAGAGAAGAGAAGAAGAGAGTTGAGGAAGAAAAGGTTTGTATTGATTCCAGCATTCACAGCCTCATGAAACCCTAATACAATCTATGTATTTATACATAGCCATTAGGCCCGACTAAAAAACTTTCTGGCTAACCCAATACATGAAAGCACTCATCAAGCCCATGTACACCCATGTCTCCCATGCTCTCATCCTCTGGATCTAGACTCAATCCATATATGAATTAGCCCCTTTAAGACCTCTCAAATCAGTTCTTAGGACCACTAGGATCAACCTAGATCCTAGTCAAAAGTAGACCCTCACGTAACTTTGCCCGCGCACTGAGCTGGCTCAGTCTCAGCACTGAGCTGGCTAAGTTCCACTAGGTCGGCTCAGTCTGAAATTGAGCTGGCCCAGTCTTGTTCCGTGCTAGCAGTCTCGAACATGCAGCTCTCTATTTTGCCTGTGCACTGAGACTTAGCTGACCCAATTTTGGACTGAGTCAGCTAACCTATAGAAAATCTTCTTTCTGCAGTGTCAATTCTTTGGCTTTGGTTCCTTACTTCATCTTGTGTCCCATGTCTCCGAAGCACCAACCAAGCCCCTGAAATCTCTTGAGCCAACCCCCTGACTCCTTCTATGGCCTCCCAAGGCTTGGGAGCACAACAAATTCTCACAACCAGCATATTCATATGTTCAAGCAAGGTATTTTGAAGCTTATGCATATGGTAGTTCATGATGAACTGCCCATACGCATCAGTCAAAGACTATAGAATTATATCAATCTGCAGGTCCTGATCTAACTTGACATCAAGCTTCTCAAGCTCTTCTATGTCCTTGATCATCATCAGACAATGATCTTGGACCGACTATCCCATCATGCATCTGAGACTTAAAAGTCTTTTAGTGACTTGATATTTGGCTATGTGACTCTATTCACTAAACAACTCTTGTAGGTGAGCCAACATTTGATGGCTAGTCTTAATATCTTCATGTTGGCACTATAGCTCATCAGACATCAATGTAATACTGGCTTTGTTATCTTCATCTATCCGTTTTTTTAGAGATGCTCTCTGATCAGCGGATGGACGTGCTGGTAAAGTGGGAGTATCCTATTCCAACATATGAGTCAACTTCTTGGAACTCAAAACTATTTTGAAGTTTTGAAGCCAATTCTTGTAGTTGGGTCCGATCAATCTATGGGTGTCCAGGATACGGCCTAGTGGATTGGATGCAAACATTTTCCTACAGAGAGTCTAAGTTTCTAATTAAATTTTGTAATTAGACTTAACCAATTTATTTAAAAATTTTATTTTTAAATAAATTAGGCTTCCACCATTTACTCGGATTCCTACACTCCCTTGGCAAAGATGCGAAAATCTCCATGATTATAGATTTCTAGTAGATGGTGTGATCCCATCGATTGGCTCATCACCTCACCTAATAGCTATTGGTGATGGGTCAATCGATAGTGGATAATCTTGTCCAATGATTCTCTAATCATGGTGCACCCAAACTTGGTCTCTAATTCATGATGCTCATTATGCCCGGAATATTGCTTCACTCTTTAGTTAAGTCAGACCCATTTTTGCATGAATTGGATTCCTGATTAGGTCTCTTACCATATCTGAAATATTGAGCTCAAGCCATCCTGCAACCCATAGCATCCAATGCCTAATTGACATCATTGCATCTTTTTGGTGCAACTGAACCACTGTATCCAGCCGAGAACAATCAACCTCGAGAAAGGCCCATATATCTATAATGGTGGATGACCTAAACTTAATATTTTCTTAGGAAGATTTAGTTTAGGTCTCTTTAAACTTGACTTAGTCATAACAATTATGACTAACCTAGTGGCATGGATTGGCTCGAATTGTTAGCCACTTCAAATCAGAACTGGATCAACATAAATGGCCAGGCAAGTAAGATCAGTGGAAGGGATATACCATTAACTCGATAAGAATGCATTCAGGTTGAGTAGTAAAGGAAAAATCTATTTTTTTGGCATAGGATTGTTCAGATCTATTTGGATCTGAAGAAATATTATATTTTTTTTTAAAAAATCCTAATCAAATCTGAAACTTCTTAGATCTGATCATAGAGATCTGATATTAAAAGTTAAAATTAAAATTAAATCAGATTTAATTTTAAGTACCTGATTTGATAATCTAATTATCCTACAATGATCCTGTTGATTCCTGAGGTTCTAGAAGGAGCCAGGCATACTCCTGGCCTCTACCGATATCCACTTAAGTAGGATCTGAATGTCTTCTCCTCATGAATCTCTCCTCCAAAAATCAAATCTGGATCTGATTTGAAAAACCTTCAAAATGACTTCTAAGGGTAGCTTGTTCGTCTCACGGACATCGTACCGTAGATGCTGAATCTTGTGCCAAAAATCTTGGACCTTCAACTCAGATTTATGTCTAACTTTTTAGGCATGTAGAAAAGAGAGGGAGAGAGAGGACAGAGAAGGTGTGGATATCAGAGAGAAGGCTCTTTTGGATGTAGAAAAAATAAATTATGTTGAGGCAATTTCATGAGAAGAGTTCTTATACAAGACATAGCACAATAAAGAGTCTTTTTTTTATCAAAAACCTTATTAATTCAACCATTGGGACTCTTGGACCTGACCTTCACAAAAAACCCTAGATCCCATCTAGTATTGATGTTAAAAATCCATCTGAAAGATGGTGGCATGAAAGGATAAGGAAGAGTCCATGTGCGTCTAGGACTCTTCCCTTAAGAGTTTGATCCAAATCAAACTCAATCAAAACCCAATCTAGATACCTTCAAAAATCACAAAATTTGGCATACCCAATGTACAACTCATCCTTATCACACACCCAAAAGTTAGAGCAAAATAATTTCTAGAAAATATTTTAAAGTTCTCTGATCACATGACCCTTAATTCTCTCAATTGGGTCAACTATTGACCCTAGTCCAACTGCACTAGGAATGAATTTAATTTTCATAACTAATCCAACCTAGACTTGTTTTAGTCAGATGAAAATAAATCCATTCAAGATACAGAAATGAGTCAAATCAAATTTTACTCGATTGCGATGAATCAAAAGGATTACAGAAGGAGAAAGTCAGGCTCAATCATGTGCTAGCATGATTACCTTAAACCTGATTGGATCTAATGTAAATCAATCGAACTAGGTTAGCTCAATTGATGACATCTAGACCCAAACCCTTATTTGTGTGACCTAGTTAGGTTAAGTTTCGTATGGTAATGAGACATGTCATGATCTCCATCATCGACATCATCGAAATACCTTTCGATGGACTAGAACTTTTCTGATTTGTATAATTAGAATGATTGATTATCAAAATCATTCTAATTGCTTCCAAAATCTATGTGACACCTAGCAGTATATGGTGGCAACCCATCAGAACTGAAAGTGAACCTCTCGGCGTAGCTACCTATGTGATTGGGTTCTTCTACCTTGAGCCCCGATAGGATTAGGGTTAAGGTGAACTCATCAAACCCAATCATATGAATTAATCATTCGATTCGAATCCTATGTGAAATTCTTATAAAAACTCTTTCTATCATCTTCACTCTACCACGGCCATGGGCTTATGGACTCAATTCTCATGATCATCATAGGGCTACTCCTCATCTACAGAGGTAGATAGATCACTTATTGGTGCAATCCAATTCCTACAATGAACGTATTATAGCCAATATACATCTTAGGATTCTGAATGGCTAGAAGACCGAGTTATGGTATAGTCAAACCACAACACCCTCACGGTGAAATGCTGATGCTCCTCAGATCAAAGAACCAGACACACTGCTGCAACATCGAGCTAGTCATCGACGAGAAGGTAGACTTCCTTATGAATGCTCGAGGTGGTCATGCTCAGTGCTTCGTTCTCTAACGAGGATCTGTACTCTCACTCTGCGGGCTCCACACCATAGATTCAAAACTCATCTACTCAAAGAAAGCGATCATACACCAACCTTTCAGATCAATCACTATGCTCATGATGATCCTACTTCGAGAGCAGTTTATGAGTTAATTATGAAAATTTATGTCTTAAATTTTCAACTCTTTAAAAATATGAATTATTATTACCATTAACTCAAAGGATGTATCACATACACTTTAAATACACATTATGATAGAAAATAATTTTTTTATTAATTTATAGTCAAAATTATAAAAATGCCCTTAGAAGTGTATGACAAGTGTTAGCCAATCTGGCTTCTAGGGCACATATCTAATAAACTCCCACTTGACCTAAAGCCAATTGGCTATAAATCTATGTCCCATCTTCTCAAGGTGGGCTTCAATCTTCTATTGGCCTAAAGGCTTCATCAGTGGATCTACCACATTATCCATGGAGTCGACTCTCTTGACCTCAAAGTAATCCTTCTTGAGGTAATCACGGATGAAGTGGAATCACCACTCGATGTGCTTGGATTTCTGATAAGATCTCAGCTCCTTAGCTAGGGCTATGGCACTATTATTATCATAGTATAGAGGGACGGCATTTGATGGCATCACTCCAAGTTCTAAGGCAAACTTCTTATACCAGAATGCCTCTTTTGTAGCTTCCGATGCAACGATGTACTCTGCTTTCGTGGTAAAATCTACTATCACAATCTGCTTGGAACTCTTCCAGCTGACAGCAATATCATTGCACACAAACATACTTCCTGATGTTGACTTTCGATCATCTATATCAGACATAAAATCTGACCTGTATAACCCTGGACCTGGAGTTCTCCATTACCAGAAATCAAAAACATATCCTTAGTCCTTCTCAAGTACTTAAGGATACATTTCATAGAAGTCCAGTGCTCTTCACTTAGATTCGACTGATATCTACTCGTGACACTCACAGTATGGGCGATATCAGGTCGTGTACATAGCATGACATACTTGAGGCTCCCTATTACCGAAGCATAAGGGATCTTGCTCATGCGTTCAATCTCCTTAGGTGTATTGGGATACATCTTCTTGGAGAGATGAATGCCATGTCTGAAGGGCACCAATCCCCTCTTGAAGTTTTCCATGCTAAATCTCTTTAGTACCTCATCTATGTACATCTTCTGTGAGAGACCTAGCATCCTATTCGGTCTATCCCTATAGATCTTAATTTCTAGAATAAATGATGCCTCTCCTAGGTCTTTCATAGAGAACACTTTTGATAACCACATTTTAATTATAGTCAATATGAGAATATCATTCGCAATAAGGAGGATGTCATCCACATACAGTACGAGGAAGACAACAACGCTCCCACTGACCTTTTTGAATACACACGATTCCTCATTCTTGATGAATCCAAATGATTTAATCACATCATTGAAACATGAGCATTCCAGCTTCGAGATGCTTGCTTAAGTGCATAGATGGACCTTTGCAGCAGACCTTGTGATCAGCATCACTGGATGTGAAACCTAGCAGCTGTTCAATATAGATATCTTTCTCAAGTTATCCATGTAAGAAGGCCAATTTCACATCCATCTGCTATATTTTATAATCGAAATAGGTTGCAACAGCAAGCAATGTACGGATGGATTTTAGCATGGTTACTAGCGAGAAGGTATCCTGATAGTCAATGTCTTCGTGCTGACTATACCCTTTTGCCACTAACCTAGCATTGAATGTCTCCACATTCTCATCTGCACCTATCTTTCTCTTGTAGATCCATTTACACCCAATAGATACTATACCTTCAGGTGGACCTACCAAGGTCCAGACTTGGTTGGAGCACATTGAGTCAATCTCTGACTTCATTGCCTCTAACCATTTCTTGGAGTCGATATCTAATGTCGCCTCGTCATAGGTTTTGGGATCATCACGATGAACCCTATTTTTCATCAGGAACATTTCCTCTATGTCCTCTGAAATAGTACTTAAGTACCTTTCAAGAGGATAGGAAATCCTTTCTAATCTATGAGATGGTGGAGGTAGTGATTGGACTAGCTCAATCTGATTGAGTTTCATAGGATCCTTAGCTCGTTGCTCTTGGGAGACTTTCTCCTCGAGCCTAATTTGCCTTTCGATGCCACCATCTTGAATAAACTATTTTTCAAGAAAGATGGCATGTTGACTCACAATCACATTGTGGTCTTCCGGAATTGTAGAAATAATATCCTAATGACTCTTTAGGATGGTATTCTATGAACCGAGCTCTAAAAGACCTATACTCTAACTTGTCTGCCTATTATCTCTTGACATGAGCCGGACAATTCCAAATTTTAAGGTGACTCAGAATTGGTTTCTTACCATACCATATCTCATACGGTGTGGTAGGAATGACTTTAGAGAAAATCCTATTCAGTAAATATATAGCGGTCATTAGACTATGTCCCCAAAGAAACTTAGGAAGGTCCATGAAGCTCATCATAGATTGGACAATATCTAATAAGGTTTGTTTTCTCTATTCTAAAATTCCATTGAGTTGAGGTGTTCCAGATGAAGTCCATTGAGAGACAGTGCCATTTTGTTTAAGATAGTCTAGGAATTTCCGACTAAGGTGACCTCCTCGATCTGATTGAAGAACCTTAATGGGTTTTCTAGTTCATTTTTCTATTTCATGTCCAAATTTTTTGAACTTTTCAAAAGCTTCAGATTTATGTTGCATCAAATACACATATCCGTACTAAGATAAATCATCAATAAAGATGATGAAGTAGACAAAGTTGCCTCTAGCCAGCACATCAAATGGGCCACACACATGTATGTACTAAGGCAAGTAGGTCTGTGGCCCTTTCCACATAAAAGGGAGATTGGTCATTTTGCTATGAAGGCATAATTCACAAATTAGATATGACTCGGAAGTCAATGAACTCAATAGCCCAGATTTCTCCAATTTATTAACCCTATCTTCCGCTATATGATCTAGCCTAAGGTGATACCTATCATTTAGACTATCCCTAGGTCATTTTGATCCTATGATATTCACGTTTTGCTCGATATTGAAAATAGAAACATCAATATATAACTGATAGAGATCATTTATAAGGTAACCACTTACTATTTTATTTCTTTCATAAAGAATATTACAATGGTTCTTAAGAAAACTAATTACATAGCCTTCCTGTGATAAACATAAAACAGAAATCAAATTTCTACTTGCTACAGGCAAATAAAAATAGTCTCTAAGAACTAAATTCAATCCTAACGGTAATCATAGAAGGTAGGTTTCCACGGCCACTGCAGCAACTCTTGCTCCATTTCTGACGCATAGAATCATCTCACCATCCCTTAGCCTCCTACCATCCTCAAAACCCTGCATAGAAGTGCATAAGTGAGCACTAGAACTAGAGTCAAGCATCCAACTGGATGTAGAAGAAACTATAAGGTTAGATTCTATAACGAGCATACCTTTAGAAGGACCTACCTCCTTCTTGTTCGTCAGACTGGCCAAGTACAAGGTGCAGTTTTGCTTCTAATGATCGTCTGTGTTACAATGAAAATATTTTTCTTTGTTAGTGACCTTCTTCTTCGGCTCTACCTTCTTCCCACCATTCATCTTCTGCTTCTTCATGGACTTCTTCTTCTTTCCAAAAGATTTTTTCTTGGAAGAAGTTTGCTCCACAGCAAGTACTGAGCCTTTAGAATCTTTCATAAAAAGGTCAACAGTAACCAGCATATTCATAAGTTTTGCCAGATTATTCTATAGTTTATACATATGGTAGTTCATGATGAACTACCCATACGCATTAGTCAACGATTGCAGAATTATATCAATCTGCAAATTCTTGCCCAACTTGACATCAAGCTTCTCAAGCTCTTCTAAGTCATTGATCATCATCAGACAATGATCTTGGACCGACTGCCCATCATATATTTGAGCCTTAAAAAGTCTTCTAGTGATTTGATATTTGGCTGTGCGACTTTGTTCACCAAACAACTCTTGCAGGTGAGCCAACATTTGGCAGCTAATCTTAATGTCTTTATGTTGGCGCTGGAGCTCATCAGACATTGAGCCCAATATGTAATATCTATCTTTGTTGTCATCATCCATCAACTTTTCTAGAGATGCTGTTTGATCAGCGGATGGACGGACTGGTAGAGTGGAAGGATCCTATTCCAACACATGAGTCAACTTCTCAAAATCCAAAATAATTTTAAAGTTTCGAAGCCAATCTTTAAAGTTGGATCCGGTCAGTCTACGAGGGTCCAGGATATGGGCTGGTGGATTGGATGCAGACATTTTCCTATAGAGAGTCAAAATTTTTAGTTAGATTTTATAATTAGAATTAATCAATTTATTTAGAAATTTTATTTTTAAATAATTAAACTCCTACTATTTTCTTGGAACCCTATACTCCCTAGGTAGAGATGCAAAAATCTTCACGATCAATTGATTTCTAATGAATGGTGCGGTCCCACCGATTGGCTCACCATCTCACCTAACAGTTATTGGTGATGGGTCAATCGATGAGTGGACAACTCTTATCCAATGATTCTCTAATCATGGTGCACCTAATCTTGATCTCTAATTCATGAATCTCATCATGTCTAAAATATTAATCCACTCCTTAGTTAAGTAGACCCACCATTTGCATGAATTAGATTCCTGATTGGGTCCCTCACTATATCCAGAATATTAAGCCCAACCCATCCTCCAACCCATAGCATCCAATGCCTAATAGACGTGGTTGCATCTTTTCGGTGCAACTAAGCCACTATAACCAGCTAAGAACAATCAACCCCGAGAATGGCTCGCACATCTATAATGATGGAAGATCAATTGACTTAATCTTTTCTTAGGGAGATTCAATTAAGGTCTCTTAGACTTGACTCAGTCATAATGGTTATGACAAGTCTAGTGGCATGGGTTTGCTCGAACTATTAGCCTCCTTAAATCAGAACTAGGTTGACACAAATGACCAGGTAAGTGAGACCGATGGAAGGGATATGCCATTAACTTGATAAGAATGCATTCAGATCGAGTAGCTCCTAATTAGAAATCAATTGATCGTATCTGCCAAACTTACCTTACACACAAAATTATCGAACCAGAACTAATCGGATTAGCCAATAATCTAGTTTCGAACCATAGAGCTAAATAAAGTCTTAATTGGATCAATCACATATGGTTGTGAGTCGACCTTAACCCAGACTTACAACTATTTGGATGGTCAATTATAAGCACTCTTGATCCCACCTAACCAACTCTTGATTTGATTTGATCAACCGTTAGACCTAATTGAGCTATCCAAGCCCGAATCCAATTTTATGAAAATATCTTAGATCTGAAAATTCTTAATTTTAAACCTAATTAGTTTCATAATCTTAAATTCATAATTAAGTCTGGATTCATAAACAAAAAACATGTATCAAAATCTTAGGATTTTAGGATCTAAGGTTCTGCAGAAAAATAAGTTCTGATTTCTGATTAAGGACGAACACGCAGTACCCCTACATGCCATAAGAACATCTCATTGAATGAAAGAAGAGGGCCTTTAAACCCTACTTTATTCTTATGATTGGACGGCCGAGGAGAATGCCTTAATCAGAAATATAATTGAAACTACAAAATTAGTTAGACTTAGATCATATATCATATATATAATTAATGACCTAACTAATACATGCTTTGCATACATCTCATGTATCATCACTAAATTAAATATGCATGTTTTTCAAATCTAAAATATCATGTATAATATCTAAAAAATAGACTTAAATTTGATCATATCAAAATAACACTATTCTAGATAATTTGTAGAACTATTCTATAACTAGTCTAAACATGCATCTTTTCATATCACATGAATAAATCAAAAATTAAAAATTTTATTTTCTATTTTTAGATCTAATTATAATAATTATAATATCAAAAAATTAAAAATTAAATATATTTAAAATTATATTTAATAAAATTAATAATATGATTATACTAGACTACACATAGAATTATTCTATTTTCAGTCTAGTCATGCATCTCATACATATTAGATCTAAATAATTTAATTTTAATTTTTTAATTTTAAATCTAATCACATTTGATGTGACATCTAAAAATTTTTAATATTATATCAAAAATAAAAATATAATTAGATCTAAAATAGATCTGAAGAACTGCAACCTGGCTCTTATATCAGTTGAAGAAAAAACTTATTTTTTCGGTACAAGATCGTTCAGTCTAATTGGATCTGAAGAAATATTTTAAAAATTTTTTCTAAAATTCTAATCAAATCTAAAACTTCTCAAATTTGATCATAGATACCTGATATTAAAAGACAAAAATTAAATTAAATTATATTTAATTTTAAGTACATGATTTGGTAATCTAATTATCCTACGATAGTCCTGTTGATTCTTGAGGTTCTGGAAGGAGCCACGTACGTGCCTGACCTCTACCGATATCCACTCAAGCAAGATCTAAATGTCTTCTTCTCATGAATCTCTCCTCCAAAAATTTGATCTGGATCTGATTTGAAAAACTTTCAAAATGACTTCTGAGGGCAGTCTGTTCGTCTCACGAACACCATCGCGTAGATGCTGAATCTTATGCCAAAAACTATGGACCTTCAACTCAGATTTGTGCCTAACTTTTCAGGCATGTAGAAGAGAGGGACAGAGAGGATAGAGGGGATGTGGATATTAGAGGAAAGGCTCCTTTGGGTTTAGAGAAAATAAATTACATTGAGGTAATTTTGTGAGAAGAGTTCTTATACAAGACATAGAGCCATAAAGAGTCCTTTTTTGACCAACAGTCTTATTAATTCGACCGTTGGGACTCTTGGACCTGATCTCCACAGAAAACCCCAGATCCCATCTAGTTTTAACACCAAAAATCTGTTAGATATGTGTGCCCTAGAAGCCAGAATTGGCTGATACTTGTAACACACTTCTACGAGCAAAATTATAATTTTGACTATAAATAATAAAATGGATTATTTTTCTATCATAGTATGTATTTGAAAGTGTCTGTGATACATCCCTTGAGTTAATGGTAATGATAGATTCATATTTTCAAGAGTTGAAAATTTAAGACATGAATTTTCATTATTAACTCATAAAATGCTCCCGACCGTAGGATCATCAGGAGGATGGTGATTGATCCAAAAGGTTGGTGTACATGATCGCTTCTTTTTAGTAGATGAGTCTTGAGTCTATGGTGTAGAGACATTGGAGCGAGAGTACAGGATACTCGTTAGAGAACGAGGGCACTGAGCGTGACCACCTCGAGTAGTCATGAGGAAAGTCTACCTTCTCGTCGATGACTGACTCGAAGCTGCAGTAGTGTGTCTGGTTCTTTGACCTGAGGTGCATCGGATAGTTCACCTTGAGGGTGTTATAGTTTGACTACACCATAACTCGGTCTCCTAGCCATTCAAATCCTTGAGGTGTATGTTGGCTATAGCATGTTCATTGTAGGAATTGGATTGCACCAAGATGGAATCTATCTACCTCGGTAGATGAGGAGCAGCCCTATGATGATCATGAGAATCAAGTCCATAAGCCCATGGCCATGGCAGAGTGAAATAATAGAAAGAGTTTCTATTAAGATTTTCACATTGGACTTGAATCGAATGATTAATCATATGATAGAAATTAGGGTTTGACGAGTTCACCTTAACCCTAATCTGATCGGAGCTCAAGATAGAAGAACTTAATCACACAGGTAGCTGCACCAAGAGGTTCATTTTTAGTTTTGATGGGTTGCCACCATATACTGCTAGGTGTCACTGGTGGATTTTGGGAGCAATTAGAATGATTTAGATGATCGATCATTACTAGTTGTCTGAATCAGAAAGAGTTCTGATCCATCGAAAGGAGTTTCGATGATGTCGATGATAGAGATCATGACATATCCCATTACCATACAGAACTGAACCTAACTGGATCACACAAACAAGGGTTTGGATCTGGATATCATCAATTGGACTAATCCAGTTCAATTGATTTGAATAAGATTCAATTAGGTTCAAGAAAATCATGCTAGCACACGATTGAGCCTAACGTTCTCCTTTTCAACTATCATTTAAAAGTTGTCTCGACTGAGCCAAATGAGTTTGTGCTCACTCAAGAACCTTTACTTGGTCTGACTGGAGCTTGTCCAAGGTCAGAAAAGGATTGTCTTAATTTATGAGATAAATTTGAGACAACACCTACCATTTTTCCATCACCTGCTAATTCTTGTCTTCGGACTTTGGTCAAATGTTGACCTTGGATACTTAGACATTTGCCCATGTATCATGCACCTATTGAGAGAACCTGGGGACATGTCTACCGACTAAAAAGCAAACAGAAAAGTGGCACATGCCTGTCATGCACCTATAGGAGAGAACCTAAGGACTTGTCCTGCCTACTAAAAGGCAAACAGAAAAGTGGCGCATGCCTTAGGGAGGCGTGCACCCCATGAGGATAAAATATGGAGTCCCATATAGATGGGACTCCAGGTTGCTTCAGAGAATTAAATTAGGTGGCACCAAGAAGACTTGTTTGACCCAGTCTTAGGCGCCACCTAAGGAGAAGTTTTGAGGGTCTCTAATCTGATTGCACAAAGGGTCGTGATTGGTTAGGATGATGTGGCACTACATGGCACAGCAGGGTCTATATAAACCCTATCTACGTCTAAGAATTTAATTCTTCCATGCCCAACAAGGCCCCTCTCCCTCTTCTCCATGCCACCCTCTAGTCCTCTCTCTCCTCTCCATTTCCAAGGGAGTTTTGGGCTTGATGAAGGTGCGATTCCAAGCAAAGAAAGGTGACAGGAAACGGAAGAAGGTAGCACTGCTGCAAGAGACAACTGACTGATCTTCAAAAGCCAGTTTTGAAGATCCTCCAAGATCAGATCCAGATCTGATTTTTGGAGGATTGATTGAGAAGAAGAAGATCTTTAGATCCTGCCCGAGTGGATACTGGTAGAGGCCAGGCACTTGCGTGGCTAGATCCAGAATTTTAGGCAAACATCAAGATCATCATAGGATAATTGGATTATCCAGGTAAAATAAATTTGATTTAATTAATTTAATTTTATTTTTTTTATTAAAGATTAATAAAATTAGATCTGAAATATCTCAGATCTGATTAGATCTTAAGAGAAAATTTTTGAAAAATATCTCTCCTGATCTAATCAGATCTGAACGAACCTGACCCGGAAAATCAGGATTTTTTCCTTCAACTGGTATCAGAGCCAGGTTCTAAATTATTTAGATCTAATTTTAATTTTATTTTAATCTAAAAAATTAGTGATTTTAGATGTCACATGAGATGTGATTAGATCTAAAATCAGAAAAATTAAAATTAAATAATTAGATCTAAGATGTATGAGATGCATGACTAGACTAGGAATAGAATTAGTTCTATAGTGTAGTCTTGCATGATCATAATTTAATTTGATTAATTATCATATTTTTAGATCTATTTATTTACTATTTTTTGATATTATAAATATTATAATATTAGATCTAAAAAATAGCAAAATAAAAATTATTTAATTTTTGAATATCATATGAGATATGATTAGATGCATGTTTAGACTAGTTGTAGAATAGTTCTACATAATTATCTAGATTAGAATTTATTTTGATTAGATCAATTTAAATCTAATTTTTTAGATTATTATGAGATAATTTAGATCTAAAAATATGCATGATATGATACATGAGATGTATGCAAAATATGTTTTGATTAGATCTAAATTTTGTATATGAGATATATGATATAGATCTAACTAGTTTTGTAGATTTATCATGTTCTGATTAAGGCATTCCTCTTGGCCGTCCGGTCATAAGAATGAAGAAGGGTTTAAAGGCCCTCTCCTTCCCATTCGATGGGGTGTTCTTATGATGTGTAGGGGATGCTGTGCATTTCGTCCTTAATCAGAAATCAAAAACTTATTTTTGCAAAATAGAAATCTAAATTTATATACAAAACTTACTTTCTGCAAAACCCTAGATCCTGAAATCCTAAGATTTATTGTGCATATTTTATTTATGAACCCTACTTAATTAAAAATTAAGATTATAGAATACAAATTAGGTCTAAAATTGAGAATTTTAGATCTAAGACATAATCATAATACTGGGTTCGGGCTTGGGTAGCTCAATTAGGTCTAAGCGGTTGATCAAACCGAATCAAGAGTTGGTTAGATGGGATCAATGCTTAAATTGACCAGCCTAATAGGATTAAGTCTGGTCAAGATCGAGTCACATGAGTGATCGATCAAGCAAGACCTAATTAGGCTCAGAGGTTAGAGTCTGGATTGTAGGCTAACCCAACTAGTTCTGACTCAATAATTTGGTGTCTAAGGTAAGTTTCGCATATACGACCGACTGGTTTTTAATTGGGAGCTACTTGATCTGAATGCATTCTTGTACGAGTTAATGGCATATCCCTTCCATCGGTCTCACTTACCTGGCCATATCTTTGACTCAGTTCTGATCTGAGGTGGTCAATAATCCAAGCTAACCCATGCCACTAGGTTAGTCATAATTGTTATGACTATGTCAAGTCTAGTTTAATGAGACCTAAATCAAATTCTTCCTAAGAAAAGATTAAGTCTGAGGTCTTCCACCATTGTAGATGTGCGGCCCTTCCGGGGTTGATTGTTCTCGGCTGCTGGATACAGTGGCTCAGTTGCACCGAAGATGCAACCATGTCTATTAGGCATTGGATGCTATGGGCTGGAGGATGAGATTGGGCTCAATATTTGGATACGGTGAGAGACTCAATTAGGAATCCAGTCTATGCAAATGGTGGGTTTGACTTAACTAAGGAGTGGATCAATATTTTCCGGATACGGTGAGATTCATGAATTAGAGACCAAGTTTGGTGCACCATGATTAGAGAATCATTGAACAAGAGTTGTTCACTCATTGGCTAACCCATCACCAATAACTGTTAGGTGAGGTGATGAGTCAGTTGGTGAGACCGCACCACCCACTAGAAATCATTAATCGCATGAGATTTTCGCATCTCTACTAGAGGAAGTGTAGGGATCCGAGAAAATAGTGGAAGCTAATTTATTTAAAAATAAAATCCTTAAACAAATTGGTCAAGTCTTAATTATAGTATCTAACTAGAATCTTTGACTCTCTACAGAAAAATGTCTGCGTCCAACCCATTAGCACGTATCCTGGACACACATAGACTGACTGGACCCAATTATAAAGATTGGCTCAGGAACTTACAAAATTATTTTGGGTTTCGAGAAGTTAACTCATGTATTGGACCAGGACCCTCCCACCTTACCAGCCCGTCCATCCGCTGAACAGAGAGCATCTCTGGAAAAATGGATTGACGAAGATAATAAGGCCAGATATTACATGTTGGGCTCGATGTCTGATGAGCTTCCAGCGCCAACATGAAGATATCGGGACTGCTCACCAAATGTTGGCTCACCTGCAAGGAGATGTTTGGTGAACAGAGTCGCGCAGCCAAATATCAAGTCACAAAATGACTTTTTAAGGCTAAAGATGCGTGATGGGCAGTCAGTCCAAGATCACTGTCTGATGATGATCAAGGACTTGGAAGAGCTTGAGAAGCTCGGTAGTGAAGTTAGACTTGGATCTGCAGAATGATATTAATTCTGCAATCCTTGACTGATGCATATGGGCAATTCATCATGAATTACCACATATGCATAAACTTCAAAATTCCTTGGCCGAAGCTTATGAATATGCTGGTTACCGCTGAGCTTTCTATGAAAGGTTCTAAAGGCTCAGTTCTTGCTATGGAACGGACTTCTTCCAAAAGAAAGTCTTTTGGAAAGAAGAAGTCTAAAAAATTATGGAAAGAAAAAGAAGTCTGTGAAAAAGCAAAAGATGGAAGGATCAAAAAGAAGAAGGCAGCCGAAGAAGAAGGCCGATGTCAAAGGAAAGTGTTTCCATTGCAACAGCGACGGCCATTGGAAGCGGAACTGCCCTACTTACCTGGCCACCCTGAAGAATAAGAAGGAAGGTCCTTCTGGAGGTATGCTCGTTATTGAGTCTAACCTTATGGTTTCTTCTGCATCCAGTTGGGATGCTTGACTCTGGTTCTAGTGCTCATCTGTGCACTTCCATGCAGGGTCTTGAGGATAGCAAGAGGCTGAGGGATGGTGAGATGATCCTATGCATTAAAAATGGAGCAAGGATTGCTACTGTGGTCCTGGGAAATCTACCCTCTTCGACTACCATCTGGTTTAGATTTAGTACTTGAAGAGACTGTTATTATGTGCCAAGAAGGAATTTGATTTCTATTTCATGTTTAGCATAAGAAGGCTATGTAATTTGTTTTCTTAAGGACCATTGTAATATTCTTTATGAAAGAAATAAAATTGCAAGTGGTTTTCTTATTAACGGTCTTCTATCAGTTACATATTGATGTATCTATCTTTAATATCGAGCAAAATATGAATGCCATAAGATCAAAATGACCTAGGGATAGTCCAAACGATAGGTATCTATGGCACCTAAGGCTAGGTCATATAGCAAGAAGATAGGATTAACAAATTGAAGAAAATCGGGATCTATTGAGTTCGTTGACTTCCGAGTCATATCCAATTTGTGAATCTTGTCTTCATGGCAAAATGACTAAAGCTCCCTTTTGTAGGACATAGGGAAAGGGCCACGGATCTACTTGCCCTAGTACATACTGATGTGTGCGGCCCATTTGATGTATTGGCTAGAGGCAACTTTGTCTACTTCATAATCTTTACCGATGATTTATCTAGGTATGGGTATGTGTATCTTATGAGACACAAGTCTGAAGCTTTTGAAAAGTTTAAGAAATTCAGACATGAAGTAGAAAAGCAAACTTAAAAATCCATTAAGGTTCTTCGATCAGATCGAGGAGGTGAATACCTTAGTCGAAAATTTCTAGACTATCCCAAGAAAAATGGCATAGTCTCTCAATGGACTCCACCTGGAACACCTCAACTCAACGGAGCTTCAGAATGGAGGACCCAGACCCTATTAGATATGGTCCGATCCATGATGAGCTTCACAGATCTTCTTGATTTTCTTTGGGGACATAGATTGTTAACTACTATATATTTACTGAATAGGGTTCCCTCTAAAATCCTTCCTACCACACCATATGAGATATGGCATGGTAAGAAACCAAGTCTGAGTCATCTCAGAATTTGGGGTTGTCCGGCTCATGTCAAAAGACAACAAGCGGACAAGTTAGACTTTAGGTCCTTTAGAGCTTGATTCATAGGATATCCTAAAGAGTCATTAGGATATTATTTCTACAATCTAGAAGATCATAATGTAATTGTGAGTCGATATGCCATCTTTCTTGAAAAATAGTTTATTCAAGATGGTGGCATTGGAAAGCAGATTCAAGCTTGATGAGAAAGTCTCACAAGAGCAACGAGCTAAGGACCCAATGGAACCAAATCAGGTTGAGCCAATAAGAATCACTACCTCCTCCACCTCGTAGATCGAAAAGAATTTTCCATCCCTCCCCTAAAAGATACTTAGGTACTATTTCAGAGGAAGTAGAGAAAATGTTCCTCATAGGTAATGGGGTTCATGGTGATGATCCCAAAACCTTTGACGAGGCGATATCGAATATCGACTCAAGAAATGGTTAGAGGCAATGAAGTCAGAAATTGACTCGATGCACTCAAACCAAGTCTGGACCTTGGTAGATCCA
>QRFJ01004496.1:0-19275 GCA_006176705.1 Cocos nucifera
GAGTTTTGATGCAGACATTTTTCTATAAGAGAGTTCAAAGTTTCTAGTTAGACTTATAATTTGACTCAACCAATTTGTTTAGAAAGCTTCATTTTTAAACAAATTAGGCTTTCACTATTTTCTTCGGATCCCTACACTTCCTTGACATAGATGCAAAAATCTCTACGATCATTGATTTCTAGTGGGTGGTGCGGTCCCATCGACTGGCTCACCACCTTATCTAACAGTTATTGGTGATGGGTCAATCGATGAGTGGACAACTCTTGTCCAATATTTCTCTAAACATGGTGCACCCAAACCTGGTCTCTAATTCATGAAGCTCACCATGCCAAGAATATTGCTCCACTTCTTAGTTAAGTCAAATCCACCATTTGCATAAATTGGATTCCTAATTGGATCCCTCACCATATCCAGAATATTAAGTCCAACCCATCCTCCAACCCATAGCATCCAATGCCTAATAGACATGGTTGTGTCTTTCTGATGCAATTGAATCACTATATCCAGCCAAGAACAATCAACCCCGGGAAGGGCCCGCACATCTACAATGGTGGAAGACCAAGACTTAATCTTTTCTTAGGGAAGAATTTGATTCAGGTCTCATTAAACTAGACTTGTCAACTAGTCATAACAATTTATGACTAACCTAGTGGCATGGGTTAGCTCGGATTATTAGCCACCTCAAATCAGAACTGTGTCGACTCAGATATGGCCAGGTAAGTGAGATCGGTGGGAAGGAATATGCCATTAACTCATACAAGAACATGCATTCAGATCAGAGTAGCTTCCAATTAAAAACCAGTCGGTCGTATTTGCCAAACTTACCTTAGACACCAAATTGTCTGAGCCAGAACCAATTGGGTTAGCCTTACAATCCAGACTCTAAACCATGGAGCCTAATTAGGTCTTAACTTGATCGACCATATGTGACTGTGAGTCGATCTTGACCCAGACTTAATCCTATTAGGCTGGTCAATTTAAGCATTGTTGATCCCATCTAACCAACTCTTGATTCGGTTTGATCAACCGCTTAGACCTAATTGAGCTACCCACAGCCCGAACCCAGATTTATGAATATGTCTTAGATCTAAAAATTTATCAATTTTAGATCTAATTAATATTTCATAAACTTAATTCTTAATTAAGTCCAAGGGTTCAATAACAAAAATATGCATCAATAAATTCCTAGGGATTTTCAGGATCTAGGGTTTTGCAGAAAAGTAAGTTTTTGATTTTTGATTAAGGGCGAACGCGCAGCACCCCTACATGCCATAAGAAGCACCCCATCGAATGGAAAAGAGAGAGCCTTTAAATCCTTCTTACTCTTATGATTGGATGGCCAAGGAGAATGCCTTAATCAGAAATATGAACTATACTACAAAACTATTAGATCTAAAGCATATAACTATTACATGATTTAAGATCTAATCTATACATATTTTGCATACATCTCATGTATCAAATTTAACATTTAAATTTATGTTTTAGATCTGATTACATTTGATGTAATATCTAAAAATAAAATTTTAAATGATCTCATCAAAAAAAAAATTTTAATCTAAACTACTCATGGCATAGATCTATGGAACTAGTCTAGACATGCATTGCATATATCGTACATATAAAATTTTTAAATACATCTTATGCTTTCAGATCTAATTATATCATATATAATATCTAAAATTTAACTAATCTAATTACATAATCTTCAAAAAATTAAATAAATATTTCATTAAATTTTTTATTTAGACTATGAGATTAAACTAGAGATCTAGTCTAGACTTATGCTGCCTATATCACATATATCAAAATTTTAAATTAGACCTTATGTTTCAAATCTGATTACATCTAATGTAACATCTAAAATATAAATAATCAAATCATAAAAAAATAAATTAGATATAATCAAAAATATATTTGAAAACTATCATGATATAGAACAACAGATCTAAACTAAACATGCATTGTTTATGTCAAACATATATATATATAACTTGTAATTTTTTATTTTAGATCTAATTACATCCTATGTAACATCTGAAAATCAAATAATTAGATCACAAAAATTTTTTTTAGATCAATCTAAAGATAGATCAGAAAGTAGCAACCTGGCTCTAATACTAGTGAAAGAAAAAATCAGATTTTTTCTGCCGTAGGATGCATCTGATCGGATCAGATTTGTAGCAAAATAATTTTAAAATTTTTTTATGATTTGATCAAATCTGAGAGTTTTCAAATCTAACTAGATTGATCTAAAATTTAGAAGTAAAATAGAAATAAAAATAGTGATAATAGTTATCACCTGATCGGGTAAAATCGTTTATCCATTGTGATGATCTGACGACTGATCCGAGGTTCTGATTGAGCCACGCATGTGCCCGACCCCTACTGATATCCACTCGGGTTAGATCTGTAAGTCTCCTCCTTTTAGATCTAATCTCCAAAGATCAGATCTGTTGTCTTCCCATAGAGCCTTCAAAATGAACTCCAAAGGCTGCACGTTTGTCTCACGAACACCGTCGTCTCTCATTGATCTTCACGCCAACGAGACTTGATCTTTACTCATAGGTTTTGCCCAACTCTTGGGCATGGAGAAGAGGGAGAAAATCAGATGAGGGAGGCATGGAGATGGTGATTTTAGTAGGACTTCACCATAGAGAATTTTTTATTATACACAACAGCTTGCATAGGGCCCTATTTATAGACCAAACCAAGAGTCCCTTCGCATGTGACTTTGAACAGGTCAAATTCAACAAGCAGAAAGACTCTCCCTTGATCTTCATGCCCCACACCCCATTTTTTAGATTTTTTTTGTACAAAAATAAAGGGATATGACATGGAACAATTTGGAATAAAATTAAGTTGGCGCATAACTCTTATCTCCCAAGAGTTTGAACTATTCAAACTTTTGATCCATTCAAACTTGATTTGAATGGGATGCCTCCACCCTATCCATATGGGGTGCATGGCTAAAAGGAAAGTGCGCCCCTTATTCCTCACGTAAACACCATATGGACGTGCACCCTCAGATAAATTCTAGGGGGCGCACGCCATATCTCTTCTTTCCTGCATACTGGGTCAACATTTGACCCTTGTCCTGTTCCCATCTCATGGGATATTGGACAAACATTTTTCAAGTCCCATCCAATGAAATTAGGTCAAGTTCTAACCAAGTTAGAACAAGCCTTGATTAGGCCTAGACTCGGTCCAGTCAGATCAAGAAAAATCCATCTAGAATTTTTGGAAGAGGCTTGTCCAAATTTTATCTCATTATTTTAGGACAAGCTGAATCTAGCAAAGACAACCCCTGTCTTGTTCTCATATTATAAAGTTTAGGACAAGTCTTGATCAAGCTAAGATAAGGTCTAGTCAGATCAAGACAAATTCCTATAGAGTTTTTGGATAAGCCTTGTCCAAATAGTTCCATAAATTAGCAGGTCTTGTCATGTATCCATTCGATGGATTAGGGTAAGCCTAGGTCAGGTTAGGACAAGATTTTTTTGATCTGGATAAGTTCCAGTCAGAATAGGATAAATCCATACAAGGCTCTTGGGTGAGCTAAATCTAATTTGGCTCAGTCGAGATGATCCAGAAAGACTATAGAAGAAGAATTTTAGGCTCAATCGTGTGCTAGCATGATTTTTTTGAATCTAATTAGATCTAATCTAAATCAATAGAACTGGGTTAGCTCAATTGATAACATCCAGATCCAAATTCTTATTTGTGTGATCCAATTAAGTTCAGTTCTGTATGGTAATGGGATATGTCATGATCTCTATCATCAACATTATCAAAATATCTTTTGATGGACCAGAACTCTTCCAATTTACCCAATTGGAATCATCGATCATCAAGATAATTCTAATTGATCCCAAAATCCACTAGTGACACCTAGCAGTATATGGTGGCAAGACATCAAAACCAAATAGTGAACCTCTCGATGCAGCTACCTGTGTGATTGGATTCTTCTATCATGAGCCTCAATGGGATTAGGGTTAATATAAACTCGTCAAACCTAATACCTGTTATATGAATGAATTATTCGATTTGAGTCTGATATAAAATTCCTAATAGAAACTTCTTTCTATTATTTCACACTACCATGGCCATGGGCTTTAGGACTCGATCTTATGATCATCATAGGACTACTCCTCTTCTACCGAGGTTGATAGATTTCCATCTTCGTGCAATCCAATTCCTACAATGAACATGCTGTAGCCAATATACACCTCAGGATTCTAAATGGCTAGGAGATCGAGTTATGGTGTAGTCAAACTATAACACCCTCAAGATGAACTGTCGATGCACCTCTGGTTAAAGAACTAGATACACACTACAGCATCGAGCTAGTCATCGATGAGAAGGTAGGCTTTCTTATGACTGCTCGAGGTGGTCACGCTCAGTGCCCTCATTCTCTAACGAGTATCTATACTCTCGCTTCGATGTCTCAACACCATAGACTCAAGACTCATCTATTCTAAGAAAGTGATTATACACCAATCTTCCAGATCAATCATCATTCTCATGATGATCCTATGATCAAAAGTAATTTATGAGTTAATTATGATAACTTATGTCTTAAATTTCTCAACTCTTGAGAATATATGTTATCATGTCTATTAACTCAATGGATGTATCACACACACTTTAATACACAATATGATAGAATAAATAATTTTTTAATTAATTTTAAGTCAAAATTATAAAAATATTTTTGGAAAGTATTTAACAAGTGTCAGCCAATTTGGTTTCTAAGGCACACATCTAACACATATTATGAACCAACCGTGTGACTCATCTACAAAGCAAATTAAAATTGTTAGATATATGTGCCCTAGAAGCCAGAATTGGCTGACACTTGTAATACACTTCTAGGGGCAAAATTATAATTTTGACTATAATCAATAAAATGGGTTATTTTCTATCACATATGTGTATTTAGTGTCTGTGATACATCCTTTGAGTTAATGGTAATGATAATTCATATTTTCAAGAGTTGAAAATTTAAGACATGAATAATCATTATTAACTCATAAAATGCTCCCGACCATAGGATCATCACGAGGATGGTGATTGATCCGGAAGGTTGGTGTACAATCGCTTCTCTTTAGTAGATGAGTCTTGAGTCTACGGTGTGGAGACACCGGAGCGAGAGTACAGGTACTCGTTAGAGAACGAGGGCACTGAGCGTGACCACCTCGAGTAGTCATTAGGGAAGTCTACCTTCTCGTCAATGACTGACTCGATGCTGCAGTAGTGTGTCTGGTTCTTTGACCTGAGGTGCATCGGCAGTTCACCTTGAGGGTGTTATAGTTTGACTACACCATTACTCGGTCTCCTAGCCATATGGAACCCTGAGGTGTATGTTGGCTATAGCATGTTCATTGTAGGAACTGGATTGCATCAAGATGGAATCTATCTACCTCGGTGGTAGAGGAGCAGCCCTATGATGATCATGAGAATCAAGTCCAGAAGCCATGGCCATGGCAGAGTGAAATAATAGAAAGAGTTTCTATTTAGATTTTCACATTCGGACTTGAATCGAATGATTACATCATATGACAGAGAAACTAGGGTTTGACGAGTTCACCTTAACCCTAATCTGATCGGGGCTCAAGATAGAAGAACTTAATCACACAGGTAGCTGCACCAAGAGGTTCGCATTCAGCTCTGATGGGTTGCCACCATATACTGCTAGGTGTCACTGGTGGATTTTGGGAGCAATTAGAATGATTTAGATGATCGATCATTCTAGCTGTTCGAATCAGAAGAGTTCTGATCCATCGAAAGGAGTTTCGATGATGTCGATGATAGAGATCATGACATATCCCATTACCATACAGAACTGAACCTAACTGGGTCACACAAACAAGGGTTTGAATCTGGTGATCATCAATTGAACTGATCCTAGTTCAATTGATCTGAATGAGATTCAATTAGGTTCAAGAAAATCGTGCTAGCACTCGATTGAACCTAACGTTCTTCTTTTACTATCATAAATAAGTTGTCCTGACTGAGCCAAAGGAGTTTGTGCTCAATCAGAGGCCTTCATATGGTCTGACTGGAGGTTGTCCAAGTCAGAAAAGGTTGTCTTATTTTGTAAGACATTACCTGCCATTTTTGGTCACCTGCCATTTCTTGTTCTTTGACTTTGGTCAAAAGTCTACCTTTGACTGGTCAAATGTTGACCATTGACACTTTGACTTTTGACCACATGTCATGCACCTATTGGAGAGCTGGTGGGGGCCTGTCCCCCTGCCAGAACCTGGCAAGGAGGAGGGCGCACGCCACCCTTGGCGTGTGCCCAAGTTGGAGGCGCCTAGGAGTCCTTGTTGGACAAGGACTCCATCTCCTTTTTGGATTCCAATTAGAGTTCTCCTAAGAACCAACTTTGACTGGTCTTAGGCACCCTCTAAGGAGGAATCCAGGGGACTCTATTCCCACCAATCAGATTTAGATCTGATTTCACAAAGGGTTGTGATTGGTTGGGAAGAAGAGGAGTTGGATCACAGTCTATAAATAAGACCCTGCGCCCAACTCAAAGAGTAATTGATTGAAATCACAATTCCCATGCCCCAAGGCTGCCTCTCCCCTCCTTCCTCCATGCCAAACCACCTTCTCCCTCTCCTCTCCACGTCCAAAAGGAGTTTTGGACCTTGGTTGGTGCGATCCAGATCAAGAGAAAGGCGACTGAAAGCTAGAAGGCTGCGCTGCTGCAAAGGACGACTGCTGATCTTCAAAAGGAGTTTTGAAGATCCTCCAGATCAGATCCAGATCTAATTTTTGGAGATGTGATAGAGAAGAAGAGGATCTCCAGATCCAGCCCGAGTGGATACCGGTAGAGGCCAGGCACTTGCGTGGCTAGATCCAGAACCTTCCGCTGCATACAGGATCATCAACGGGTAATAGGATTACCCAATCAAGGTAAATTAAATTTGATTTAATTTATTTAATTTTATTTTATTATTAAAATAATAAGAATCAGATCTAAAACATCTCAGATCTGATTAGATCAAAGAGAAAAATTTTTGAAATATATCTCTTGATCTGATCAGATCTGAACGAACCTGGTCCGAAAAATCAGGATTTTCCTTCAAAGGAGTAAAAAAATTATGTTTAGCAAGGAATTTAAATCAAAATGATTGTGATTGATGGGATAATTAATCAATATAATTATTTTAGCAGGTTTAAGTGATTCTTCAATTTAGATATAGTTTAGAAATCTTCTTAACCTTTAGATAAGGATGGGATGTGGCACCATCACCTGACAATAGGGGTGGGGTGTTATAACTAGTGCCCTTTAGACATGGCATTCATCTCTCCAAAAGGATGTGCCTCAACACACTTGAGGAGATTGAATGCATGAGCAAGATTCCTTATGCATCGGTAATAGGGAGCCTTATGTATGCCATGCTATGCACACAACCTATTATCACCCATGCTATGAGTGTCACAAGTAGGTATTAGTCAAATCTAGGCAAAGAGCATTGGACTGCTATGAAGTATATCCTTAAGTACTTAAGAAAGACTAAGGATATGTTTTTGATCTTTGATAATGAAGAACTTCAGGTCTGAGGGTATATAGACTCAGATTTTATGTCTAATATAGATGATTGAAAATTGACATTTGATAGTTTGTTCTTGTGCAATGGTTGTGCTATAAGCTGGAAGAGTTTTAAGCAGATCGTAGTAGCAGACTCCACCATAGAAGCAAGTATATTGCTACCTCAAAAGCTATGAAGGATGGATTTTAGTTCAAGAAGTTTGCCGCAGAGCTCGGAGTGATGCCATTAGATGTCGTTCCTCTATATTATGATAATAATGGCACCACGACCCTAGCTAAGGAGCCAAGATCTCACCAGAAGTCTAAACACATCAAGCGATGGTATCACCTCATTCGTGATTACCTCAAGAAGGGATACGTCGAGGTCAAGAGAGTTAACACCATAGACAATGCGGTTGATCCATTGATGAAGTCGTTAAGCCAACAAAAGATCGAAGCCCACCTTGAAAAGATGGGACTTAGATTTGTAGCCAATTAACTTTAGGTAAAGTGAAAGTTTGTTAGATGTGTGCCCTCGAAGCCAGATTGGCTGACATTTGTAAAATACTTTCTAAGAGCATTTTTATAATTTTGACTAAAATTAATAAAAAGGTTATTTTCTATCATATATGTGTATTTAAAGTGTCTGTGATACATCCATTTGAGTTGAATGGTACATGATAATTCATATACTTTCAAGAGTTGAAAATTTAAGACATGAATAATCATTAATTAACTCATAAAATTGCTCTCGACCATAGGATCATCTTGAGGATGGTGATTGATTTGAAAGGTTGGATGTACAATCATTTCTCTTTAAGATAGATGAGTCTTGAGTCTATGGTGTGGAAGACACTGGAGCGAGAGTGTAGGTACTCATTAGAGAATGAGGGCACTGAGCATGACCACCTCGAGTAGTCATTAAGGGAGTCTACCTTCTTATCGATGACTAGCTCGATGCTGTAATTATGTATTTGGTTCTCTGATCTAAGGTACATCAACAGTTTATCTTGAGTGTGTTATAGTTTGATTACACCATAACTCAGTCTACTAGCTATTCAAAATCCTAAGATGTATGTTGGCTATAGCATGTTCATTGTAGGAACTGGATTGCATCAAATATGGAATCTATCTACCTCGGATGGTAGAAGGAAGTAGCCCTATGATGATCATGAGATTGAGTCCTTAAGCCCATGACCATAGCAGTGTGAATTAATAGAAAAGAGTTTCTATTAGGATTTTACATCGGACTCGAGTTGAATGATTTATTCATATGAAGGGTGTTGGGTCTGACGAGTTCACCTTGACCTTGAACCTATTGGAGCTCATGATAGAAGAACCCAATTACACAGATAGCTACACTAAGAGATTCATATTTGGTTATGATGGATTGCCACCATATACTGCTAGGTATCACTGATGGATTTTGGGATCAATTAGAATTGTCTTGATGATCGATGATTCAAATTAGGTGAATCAGAAAAGTTCTGATCCATCAAAAAGTACTTCAATGATATTGATTATGGAGATCATGACATGTCTCATTACCATACAAAATTGAACCTAACTGAGTCACACAAATAAGAGTTTGGATCTAGATGTCATTAATTAGGCTAACTCAATTGGATTGATTTGGATTAGATCTAATCAGGTTCAAGAAAATCATGCTAGCACGTGATTAAGCCTGACTTTCTTCTTTTGTCATCTTTCTGGTTCATCTTAACTGAGTCAAATTGGATTTGGCTCATTCGAGAATCTTATCTAGGTTTGTCCTAGTCTGACTGGAGCTTGTCCTAATTAGAATAGGGCTTGTCCTAACCAAATTGAAGCTTGTCCTAAAACCATTAGATGGCATCAGGAAAAGGCGCATCTTTGCAAGAATTAAAGGATATGGTCGTGCACCCCCTGGAGAATTTCAAGTGGTGCATGCCCTAGATGGTTTTGTGAGGGGAGAGAGAGTGCACACCCCTCTTTGGCATGTGCCCCATATGGATAATAAGGAGGCATCCCATCCTTGTGAATTTTGAATGGGTCAAGAGTTTGAAAAAGTTCAAACTCTAGGGAGATTATCTTGTGCGCCACCCTATCTCTTTTCTCTCTTCTCCATGCCAATTTTTCCTGGTGTTTGTGTGAGAAAAATTTGAGGAAAAATGGGTGTGGGTGTGGGATTGAGATAGGAGTTCTTTTGCTTTAAGCAAACTAGTTGCTTAAAGCCTTAGGACTCCAAGGTTGCAAACAAGTCTATAAAAAGGGCCCTATGCCAAGTGTTCTATCATTGCGATTAATCCATGGCAAAGCCCTGATCCTTCCTCCTTCTCCATGCCCACTCCCTCTGATCTTCTCCCCCTTCTCCATGCCCAAGGAGTTTGGCAAAACAGCAAGGAAAGGTCAAGGTTCTGTAGGCATGAAGATCAAGCGAAGCAATTTCAGTTCATATGATGAACGGGCTTCTATTGGAGATCAATTTCAAAGGCACACCAGAAGTTTCCAGATCTAATTTTCTAAGATTAGATCTAGTAGAAGAGGATGTCCATATTTGACTTGAGTGGACTTTGGTAGAGGCTAGGCATGTGCACGGCTGAAGTCAAAACCTCAACATTCATCAGATCATCGACAGGGTAAATAGTTTACCCAAATCAGGTAACATCAGATGTTACAAATTTTGTTTTAATTTTTATTTTCTAATTAGATCAATCCAATTAGATCTGAGAACTCTTAGAGCTGATTGAATTAGTAGAAAAATTTTTAAAATTTCTACTATAGATCAGATCATATCAGATCGATCTTACGGTAGGAAAACTAGGTTTTCCTTCATCGAGTCATCCTCTTCCTCACTTTTACTCTATTTTCTTTTGATTTCTCCTTGTTCTAGCAAGATGCCATCCAAAAAAGCTTCGTCCCAGCAATCCACCATCTCTGCCATCAAGTCTCACCCAAATCAGCCTGCTTCAACCTCATCGCTGGCACCTCAACCTCTACCAGTAGCTATGGTGGATTTGGAGCAGTTTAACCTACTGGTGCAGTAGGTTAAGGGCCTCATTGAAGTGGTGCAGGCCATGTAGCAGCCCTCGTGGTAGTTCAACCAGAGAAATCCTCATTGCAATGCCAAGATCTAGCATAAGGAAGGCCCACTTGTGCGAGCCGGCCAGAGACTCCTGGGAAGGAGAAGTAGAGAGTGGAGAGACCTTATTTTGATCTTGATTCCACTCCTGGAAGATCTCTACCTTCCTCTAGCCAGCCGCACTTTGAAATCCATGATCAGAATGATATTCTCGATTAGAAGCTTCAAGAAATGAATCAGTGGATCAAGAAACTCTACCACATTGCCCCCGCTCGCCATGATGATATTGGCACTGATCCTCCATTCTCTGCTTCAATCATACAGGAACCCATCTTGCCGAACTTTAAACTCTCTCAGTTTAAGAGTTATGATGGGACTATTAACCTAGTTGACCATCTCAAAGCCTTTAGAACTATGATGCTGCTCTATGGTGCGCTTGATGCCATTTTGTAACGAGCTTTCTCTTTTACTTTGAAAGGAGCAACAAAAAATTGGTACTTAAGCCTCAAACCAGGTATTATCTTTTCTTTTGACTAGCTGAGCCATCAATTTGCAGCTCATTTCATTAGTAGTCAGTGCCAGAGATGAGATTTGGACTCCCTCATCAATATCAAGCAGAAGGAAGGAAAGTCTATCTGAGCTTATGTCAACCATTTTAATGCTACTGCTTTGGAGGTTTGAAATTTAGATCAGTCTGTTGCAATGGTTGCACTGAAGGATGACCTCTAGAAGAATGATCTCCTCTTCTTTTTGGAGAAGAAGTACCTTCAGGATTTTGCTGACATGCTGGCTTGGGCAGAAGGCTACGCTTAAGCGAAGGAGGCCTTCAAGCTAAAAGATGATGAAGCCATAGGAAAGTGGCAAGTGGGTGAATCTAGCAAACCCATGACTATTGACAAACCGAATGAAGCTCGGTCATGCTCTAGAACCCCTCCTGAGCATAGACAAGCTCGGACTCCACCTCAAGCTCATCGACAAAGAAGCTCGAACTGAAGGACATGGTGGAACTCTCCTCCTAGAAGATTTCATAATTACTCCCCTTTGAATGCTCCAAAGACTCATGCTGATGGAGATCAAGGAGCGCTTATCAAGGCTGGAGAGAATGCAATCCTACCTCACCAGGTGCAATTCTAATAAGTACTGTCTCTATCATTATGACCACGATCATGATATTAAAGAATGCATCCAACTTCAAGATGAAATTGAGGAGCTCATCAGACAAGGTCGGCTGGATTGCTTTTTGAGACATTGATCGAAAAGAAGGAAAGATTGACCAAGAGCCTTACCACAGTCTGAACCACCTCGAAGGGATAAGCCATAAGGAGATCGGCCCTCGCTTGAAATCATCAATACCATTGCTAGGGAACATCGGTAGGGAGAAACTAGTGGATCAGCAGAGCTAATAAAAAGGCAGAGGACTGAGAAATCCATCACTTTTACTGAAGAAGATGCATAGAAATTTTAATTTTTGCATAATGATGTGGTTGTAGTAACTTTAAATATTGTTGATTATGATGTATGCCATATTTTGATTGATAATGAAAGCTCTACTGATGTTTTATTTTATGATGCATTCTCTAAAATATCTATACTTGACAGTCGAATGGAACTAATGGGCTCTCTGTTAGTGGGGTTCATTGGCAATGCTATGCTAGTAGAAGAAATAATTACCTTATCTATTATGGTAGGTTGGTACCTAAAATAGTCCAAAGCTCAAGTTGATTTTTTGGTAGTAAAGGCACCCTCCGCCTATAATGTAATTCTTGGCTGACTTGGTTTGAATGCACTTCAGGTAGTAGTTTCAGCTTACTATCTGAAGATGAAGTTTTCGATAGGATATGGGGTCAGAGAGATTAGAGGAGATCAGGCTTTGGCGCGACACTGCTATACTATTGCCCTGCAAGGAGGAAAGCAAATAAAGCCCTATCTGGTAGATAGACTTGATGCTCGTGATGACTTGATTGAAGAGTGGGGGGATCCTATTGATGACCTTGTCGTGGTATTTCTAAATGATGGGAATGAAAATCATACTATTCAAATTAGCTCCAACCTAAAAGAAGAAGTCAGAAAGCAGCTCATCGCCTTTTTATGGAGGAATGCCGACATCTTTACTTGGGTACCTATAGATATGCCTAGGATTGATGCTGAAGTAATGAAACATCATTTGGGTATGAATATCAAATATCGGCCAGTAAAATAAAAAAAGCGCAGCTTTACACCAGAGCAATAGAAGCCTATCACGGACGAGGTTGATAAGCTTCTTAGTAAAAGTTTATCTAGGAGGTATTTTATCCAGATTGGATTATGAACGTGGTCCTCGTTAAGAAGATGAATGGCAAATGGAGGATGTGCATAGACTTCATAGATTTGAATAAGGATTGTCTAAAGGACAACTAACCCTTACCTAGAATCGATCAACTAGTGGATGCAACTTTAGGCCATGAGCTTCTCACCTTTATGAATGCCTTCTATGTGCAACTAAATCTATATGGCACCAGAAGATGAAGAGAAAACTACTTTTATTATTGACCATGGTCTTTATTGTTATAGAATTATGCCCTTTAGACTTAAAAATATAAGTGCGACGTACCAATGCCTGGTAAATAAGATCTTCAAGGAGCAGATCGATTGTAATATGAAGGTCTATATGGACGACATGCTTATTAAAAGCCAAATTCAACAAATCATATTGTTGACCTGGAAGAAAACTTCAATACTCTCCAAAAGTATAAGATGAAGCTGAATCCAACCAAATGTGCTTTCAGACTAACCTCGAGGAAGTTTCTAAAATTTATTGTATCAAAACATGGCATCAAAGCAAATCCTAAGAAGATTAGAGCCATCCAAGACATGGTTGCCCCAAAAATAATAAAGGAGGTCTAGCACCTGACAGAAAAGATTGCGGCTTTAAATCATTTTGTTTCAAGGTTTGTGGAATACCGCATGCCTTTCTTCTAAGCGCTTAAGCAGTCCAAGAATTTCAACTGGACTTTTGAATGCCAGCAATATTAGGAAATATGTTCTAAAGCCAATCATCTAAGTTGTAAATGATAGGAATTAGTATATAAATTATTAGATAATAATAGTTATTTGGCTTACTCATTATAAAAGCTCTATCTTTCTTAAATAAACTTTTAAATTATGATGAAGTTCTTAGAATGATACTTAATCAATAAAGAAGGATTTATCAAATGGTTCTTAAATTGTTAATGACTAAATGATAAGTTATTAATAATGATGATAACTTATCAAGTGTACATCGCTGTATATCATATACGCTGGTTGTCCTCATAACCAAGTGGTGCGAAGATATTGGTATGGTATGCAGGTGAGATGTAAGAGTATATCTACAATGAACAAGATAAATGTAGCACTCTACTGTCAAGAGTAGCTAATTAAAGCCAATGGATATAAGTGTCCCTCTGACCTGGGATCACCACGGTGACTTGTAAGCAACTTACTATATTTTGGTATTGGACTACCTGTATTTCTAATATAGGAATCAAAAAATTTTTGGATATAGTCAAGTACTTGTAGAGTCAGTGTGTGAATCAAGATGGGATTAACCACTTTTGATTAACTTCAGAAAGAGAATGTCTCACTGTGTTTCAATTTAACAAAACCTATGTCTGGGTAATCCTCGTGCGGAGTCATGGGATTTACAAAATTTTGAAACATAATATAGACATCTTGTATTAGTATTGACAGCTAACTAGATGTCATCCTAAGCATTATTGATCAAAGGGATGAATATACGGTAACCATAGGCCAGGGTTCTAAGAATGTTGCTTTGCATACATTGAATCTATCCGGATATCAGGTACCATTCCTAGATAGTTATTTCTATTAGTATAGGAACTGGTTTCTGTGCTACCAGCTTAGGTTCAAACCTATGGGGTCATACATATTAGAGGTTGTTATCTGATTGGATGGTTGATCGACGATTGAGAATCATTCAATGATCGAATCTTCAATGTGATTGATGATCGATCAAGTGTAAGTATTGTAGGAGAATCGATTAACAATTGGACAAGGACTCCACCTCCCTTTTGGATTCCAATCAGAGTTCTACTAAGAATCCAGTTTGACTGGTCTTAGGTGCCCTCTAAGGAGGAATCTAGGGGTCTCTATTCCCACCAATCAGATTTAGATCTGATTTCACAAAGGGTTGTGATTGGTTGGGAGGAAGAGGAGTTGGATCACGCTTAGTCTATAAATAAGACCCTACGCCCCACTCAAATTCTAATGCAATTAGAGAGAGATTTCCCACGCCTAAACTTCTCCTCCTTCTCCTCTCCAAGTCCAAAAGAGTTTTGGATTTAGGTTGGTGCGTTCCAGATCAAAAGAAAGGCGATCAAAAGAAGAAGGCTGCACTGCTGCAAAGGACGACTGCTGATCTTCAAAAGGAGTTTTGAAGATCCTCCAGATCAGATCCAGATCTGATTTTTGGAGGCATGATAGAGAAGAAGAGGATCTCCAGATCCAATCCAAGTGGATACCGATAGAGGCCAGGCGCTTGCGTGGCTAGATCCAGAACCTTCCGCTGCAATCAGGATCATCTACAGGGTAATAGGATTACCCAAATCAGGTAAATTAAATTTGATTTAATTTATCTTATTTTATTTTATTTATTAAAATAATAAGAATCAGATCTGAAACATATCAAGATCTGATTGGGATCAAGAGAAAAAATTTTAAAATATATCTCTTGATCTGATCAGATCTGGACGAACCTGGACCGGGAAATCAGGATTTCCCTTCAACTGGTATCGAATGGGTTTGCTATGTTGTTCTTTGTGTCAACTCATTCTATGACTACATCTTGTCTTTCAATAACTTCATGAACGAGATGGAAGCATCTCAGAATGTGTTTGAATTTATGATGAGACCTAGGTTCTTTTGCTTGACCAACAGCTCCAGTATTGTCATAGTAAAGTGGTACTGGATTCTTAATTTTAGAAATAACATCTAATTTAGTGATGAACTTCTTTATCTTGATAGTTTTCTTAGTGGCTTCATTTACAGCTATATATTCTGCCTCAATAGTTGAGTCAGCTATAGTTGGCTGCTTAGTACTCTTCCAACTCACTGCTCCATCATTCAGCATAAAGATATATCCTAAAATGGATTTGTTATCATTTGAGTCTGATTGAAAACTAGAGTCAGAATATGCTTTAGTTTAAGACCAAAACCACCATATACTAGAAAAATATCTTTAGTCCTTCTTAAGTACTTAAGAATATTTTTCACAGCTTTCCAATGATCCTCTCCTGGATCAGCTTGAAATCTACTTGTAATGCCTAAGGCATAAGCAACATCAGGCCTTGTACATAATATGGCATACATTATTGATCCAACAGCTGAAGCATAAGGAATAGAACTCATTCTATTTCTCTCTTCAGGTGTCTTTGGAGACATCTTTTTAAAGAGATGTATGCCTTGACTCATGGGTAAGTAACCTCTTTTACTCCCATCCATACTGAATCTTTTTAGTATTAAGTCAACATACCTAGATTGGGACAAGCCTAGCATCCTCTTAGATCTATCTCTATAGATCTTTATTCCTAGTATATAGGATGCTTCTCCCAAGTCTTTCATGGAAAACTTATTTGATAGCCATAATTTGACTGATTGCAACATTGAGATATCATTTTCAATGAGGAGTATGTCATCTACATACAGAACCAAGAAAACTATGGTACTCCCACTAGTCTTCTTGTACACACATGGTTCATCCACATTCTTGATGAAATCAAACTCCTTGATGCTTGCTTTAATCCATAAATGGATCTCTTAAGCTTGCATACTTGATTTGGTCTTTCCTTTAACTCAAATCCCTCTGGCTGTGACATATAGACCTCCTCCTCAAGAAAATCATTAAGGAAGGCAGTCTTTACATCCATTTGCCATATTTCATAATCATGGTATGTTGCTCTAGTAAGCATAATCTGAATAGATTTGAGCATAGCAACAGGTGAAAATATTTCATCATAATCAATCCTCCTATTTTTGCCTAAAATCCTTAGCCACCAATCTAGCCTTATAGGTTTCAATTTGACCATTTGCTCCAATCTTTTTCTTAAAAATTCATTTACATCCAATAGAACTTATATCCTCTGGTGCATTCACCAAAGTCCATACTTTGTTGGTGTGCATGGAGTCCATTTCGGATTGCATGGCAGCCATCCATTTGCTAGAGTCCTTACTTTTGACTACTTCTGTATAGATCAGAGGTTCATCATTCTCAATGATTTAGGCTTCATTATTTTCAATAATGAACCCATACCTAACAGGTGTAAGTCACACTCTATCAGACCTATGGATAGGAGTTATGTGTTCGGATTCTTTTATGTGATTATTTGGTTGAAAAATTTCTATTTATTTTTCTTAAACTTCACTAAGTTCAAAATTTCTTCCACTACCTTTTTCTAGAATAAATTCTTTTTTCATGAAAGTGGCATGCCTACTTACAAAAACCTTTTGTTTAGTAGGGTGGTAGAATAAATATCCTATACTATCTCTAGGATATCCGATAAATAGACATCTATCTGATCTAGCATCAAGCTTATGTCCAAAATTTTTTTTGACATATGCTGGACAACCCCATATCTTAAGATACTTAAGATTGGATTTCTTACCTCTCCATATCTCATATGGAGTACTAGATATAGATTTAGAAGGTACTTTATTCAAGATATAAATTACGGTCTCCAAGGCATGACCCCAAAAGAAAATAGGTAATTCAGTGAAGCACATCATGGACCGTACCATATCTAATAATGTATGATTTTTTCTTTCGGTATACCATTTAATTACGGTGTATAAGGAGGTGTCCATTCATAGAGAATTCTTTTAACTTTAAGATAGTCTAGAAACTAACTAGATAAGTATTCTCCTCCCCGATCAGATTGAAGGATTTTTATACATTATCCAGTTTATTTTTTGACCATACTTTGATACTCTTTAAATTTATCAAAGGCTTCAGATTTGTATTTCATAAGATGCACATATCCAAACCTAGATAAATCATCAGTGAGTGTTATAAAATAAGAGTATCCTTCTCTAGCTTGAGTTGTCATAGGACCACATATATCTATATGTACAAGTCCTAATAACTCTTTTGTCCTTTCTCCATATCCACTAAATGGAGTCTTAGTCATTTTACCCATGAGACATGATTCACAAGTTTCTAATGATTCATAATCAAAAGGATCAAAGAACTTTTCTTTGTACAACTTGTTAATCCTAGCCTCACTAATATGACCTAATCGACAATGCCAAAGTAAAGTATTATTTATGTCATCTCTCTTATATTTTCTATTTTCATCAATATGAAATATATTGTCATTCAAACATAGAGTCAACAAACTATTGCTAAATATGCCAAAACAAATATTTTTATTGGAATATTTAATCAAGCAACCTTTGCTCATTACATTAGGACTATAACCTTGTTTTAATAACAAGGGTATAGATATAATATTTCTAATGATCTTAGGCATATAATAACAATTTATAAGCTCTAAGATCTTTTCAGAAGGTAACTTCAATATATTTGTCCCTACAGCTTCTGCTTGAATAGACTCTCCTCCAGCGCCATAGAGCTTGAAGTCACCTTTCTTCAAACTCTTAATTTTCTGCAGCCCCTGCAAAGATTTACAAATATGAAAACCATAGCTAGTATCTAATATCCAAGAGTTTAAAATGGAAGAATTTAATGATAATATAGTATGTATCTCATACATACCTTTTGGTGCATTATTTGCACCAAACTTCACGGTTGCGAGGTAAGCCTTACAATTTCTCTTCCAATGATTTATTTTGCCATAGTGAAAATAGGTCGTCTATTCGAAGATCTTCTTCTCCTTTTTCTTCTTATTTATACCATCTTTAGGATTCAACCTTCTCTTTGAACCCTTTTTGCCTGCCTTTTTCTTGGAGATCCCATCCACAAGAAGAAGAGGAGCCTTATGCTTCTTGATATGGCTTTCTGCTATCTTGAACATATTTAACAGCTTAGGCAAGAAAGAATTCAGTGTGTTCATATGATAGTTTACGATAAACTAAGAAAATGATTCAGAAAATGATTGTAGGATCAAATCCTGACTTAACTCTCCATCCATAACAAAATTTAATTGACTTAATCGAGTGATTAGGTCAATTACCATCAAAACATGATTTTGTATGGATGTTCCTTCTATTATTCTTACACAGAATAATTGCTTAGATATCTCATATCTAGCAGTTCTACTATACTCTCCATAAAGCTCTTTTAGATTGAGCAATATAGACTGAGTGTCCATGCCATCATGCTGTCTCTGTAATTCATTACTCATAGAGGCATGTATGATGCATTTGACAGTAAGAAAATTATTTTGCCACATCTTGTATGTGGACTTATCTTCATCTGTGGCATCTTTTCCTAATGGCTTAGGATCAGGGGCATCAAGAATATAGGAGAGTTTTTCTTGATTGAGTACTATTTTTAGATTTCTTAGCCAGTCCACATAATTTTGATCAGTCAATTTATTTGAATCTAAAATTGAACGCAATGAAAGTGAAGAAGCCATTTAATCTACATAATAAAGAACAATACATAAGCAAACAACTCATGATGACAAACATAATCAAATTAGGATTTAATTTAATTATATCTCCATATTTAATTCAA